>MCJB01000024.1:0-20481 GCA_002018475.1 Nicotiana obtusifolia
TTCTGAAGATGATAAACCATTGAGTGCTAGGCTTTCTTCTGGGTTATCTAAGAGCAATTCTAGTCATGCCAACAAAGTGCTTGGTACTTCAGCATCAGTTCAAAAGTCTAGACCTCCCAAAAAAGAGGATTCAGATGATGAAATTCCCTTAGCGTCAAGGTTTCAATTGAAGTCCAATGCAGGGGCTTCCACAAGCAAATCTTCTAATTCTGAAGAAGTTAAGCCTAAAATTCGGCAAAATGGTTTGCCATCTACAACAGTTTTAAGTAAGAGACCCCCTGGTGATGTAAAGTCTGCTGCTCAGGCTTCAGTTAAAAAGCCTAGGCTTTCTGATGCATCTACACCTGTCTCGAGTAAGCAAGCATCTGTTAAACCTGAAAAAAAGACAGAGGACGACGACGATGACGTTCCTATATCTCAGAGAATTAAAAAGTCAGTAACTTCAGCTAGTAAAGTGTCATCCGCAAAGAAAGCAACCAAAGTTGTTTCGTCGTCGATGAAAACAAAGAAGAAATTGAAGAAATCCAAGTACTCTAAGTCGTCGAAACTGCAGCCAAGCTCTGGTGAAGGGCAAAAATGGACTACATTTGTTCACAACGGTGTGATTTTTCCGCCTCCATACAAGCCTCATGGGGTTAAGATGCTCTACAAGGGAAAGCCCGTAGATCTGACTCCAGAGCAGGAGGAGGTCTCAATCTGTTTCTGGCTGTTTTTGTGTCATTCATGTCTTTGTGAATTTATTCTCAGTACATCAATTTCTTTCTGCCTGCAGGTTGCAACAATGTATGCCGTGATGTTAGACACTGATTACACGAGTAAACTGCAGTTCAAAGAGAATTTCATGAATGACTGGAGAAAAATACTAGGAAAAAACCATGTCATTCAAAATTTAGATGACTGTGATTTTACCCCAATATATGAGTGGCATCAAAGTGAGAAGGAGAAGAAGAAGCAAATGAGTACAGAAGTAAGTAAATGAATAAAACTATAAAGTTATGAAATATGAGAAGTTGTAGTTATTTTTGTGACCTATACCGTGGTTTGATCATTTTTCTTATACTTTTCTACCTTCTAATTGCTGGTTAGCTTTCTGTATGAGTTGCCGAATAACAATTTTTTAAAACATTTCCCGTCTTGTCACAAAATGCTGAATTTGTTTAGCAGTTGTGTGTTCTCATCCTATATAGCACAACTTATCCCAGCCAACTTTGGTCTGAGAAAGACATGGTTGCTTCATAGTGTCCAAATGCATAGATTTACTTTGTCTGGTGGATGTGTTACTTGCTAATCTCTTATGGTAGTATGTTATTTGTGTGGTAATTTTGTGTAGGCATTTGATGCCTACATTTGTCTGACCAGCATGAACATGGTGTTTCTGTCAACCTTCTAAAGTAATTTTAGCTGCATTTGCTTAACCGACAAGATTCGTGGCAGCTGTGCTTCATAGTTTATATTCTAAGCCATCCTTGCAAATGCAAGAGATCCGATCACATTATTCTTTTTTCTTACCAACCTCTACGCATATCTATGCGCCATTGAGACTCTAAGTTCCAAATTGAGCATTATTTTGTTTTACGGCATAAAATGTATAACTTCTATTAGCATTTTTTAATAGCTAATTCAAGATGACACTTACCTCTCTTCTCTTTATTGATGTTAAAGCTGGATAATTTTGGAATTTCATTCTCTATAGCAAGTGGAAGTCACTTGAGCACTACCCTTATTAGAGATCTAGGCAGAAATTCTATGATGGACCAAGTTCTTTGGGTTTGATGAAGTGGTGGTAACTATGTTTGTGGTTAACCTAGTAGCGAAGTACATAAAGCTTGTAGATGTTTGAAATATTTTTTGTCCAAAAAATTGCCTGTTTTGCAGGAGAAAAAGGCATTGAGAGAAGAGAAACTCAAGCAAGAAGAGAAGTACATGTGGGCTATTGTTGATGGTGTTAAGGAGAAGGTTGGTTCTGTTTATCGTTAGCTTTTAGCATTATCTTGCTTTATACATGATACTTTAAGCAAAATGACATGTGTAATCTTTTGTAAATTATGCAATGGGATTATAAGATGGTCTTATGTTTTATTTTCTGAAGTCTCATGTCTTCCTTTTTTTGGGGATGCTTATTCTCTTATTTCTTCCTTTTCTGGTGATGTTTCTTCTTTCTTTTTCAACATCATCTGCTTCTGTTCTGAGAATTTAGCTTATGTTAGCAATGCGTTTATCCAGCTTACAAAGTTTCTTGCTTGGAAGTCTGAAGCAGCCAATGATCTCTTATATGTTTTCATTTTTCTGTTCTGTTGCTATTCCATGACATCCCCTTGACTGATCTTCAACAACTTTGAAGAGCTTTATTTCCTTTGTGTTTTGTGTATAGTTAGAAGAACATCTTGTCTAGATGATTCTTTGGTTCCATTCTTATGCTGTAACCTGTGCCATCAGTACGCGCTTTTTTGACTTTATTTTTGTTTTCTAGCCATATGATATTGAGCCTCTTAGTTATTCCCATATCTCAATCTTGAGCTTCCTTTCCTTTCAGTATGATATTCCAATATGGTTCTCTTTTCGTTCTTCACCATGGTAGGTGTCCACCTCTAAAATCAGAAAAGCCCATGGTATAAAGAGCATAGATAACTTCCAAACCAACTGCGAATGGTCTGACCGTTTAGTTATGCGCAGGTTGGGAACTTTCGGGTTGAACCACCTGGACTGTTTCGTGGTCGTGGAGAACATCCAAAGGTAATTTTGACCTTATAACTGCCAAAAACAATCTACTATGTGCAGAGTGGTGTGTTTCTTAATGTTTTAGATACTTCAAGTTTCATTGTGGTATTGATGGATGTTGCTTAATGGTACAGATGGGAAAGCTAAAGAGACGGATCCGGCCAAATGATATTACAATAAATATTGGAAAGGGTGCTCCGATACCGGAGTGCCCCATCCCTGGCGAAAGGTTTATTCATTCTCTCTCCTGTTATCCTTTTGAAAATAGCCTATCTTTTGGAGGAGGTAAAGCTAGAATTTCACCTTCATTTATTTTTGTTCCCCTCGTTGGCTTGGCAGATGGAAGGAAGTAAGGCATGACAACACTGTAACATGGTTAGCTTTCTGGAATGACCCTATCAATCCAAGAGAATTCAAATACGTTTTCCTGGCAGCCAGTAGTTCCTTGAAAGGGCAAAGCGATAAAGAAAAGTATGAGAAAGCAAGGCGTTTAAAGGTACAATGAAAGCAATTGGCAAACTTCTGATCGATGAGTGTTTCCTTTTTAAATTGTGACTGGTTGCGCATGGATGATTGGTTGCTGTAACCATCTCTTGGTTGCAGGATTACATTGAAGGCATTAGATCTGCATATACAAAGGATTTTACAAGTAAAGATCCTGTGAAGCGTCAGATCGCAGTTGCAACTTATCTTATTGATAAATTAGCTTTGAGGGCAGGGAATGAGAAGGTAACAGGAAGGCAGGAACACTAGCTTTTTATTTTTCCCGAGATATTTAACTAGGAGCAGCATAGATTTCAAAGAGTCTAAAAATTCCAAAGTAGTTGCTGATGCTGGTTTAGGTCATGTCTCTTTTAGAAGCATTTCAAAGCTGCATCGAAGCAGGAAATTTTAGCAATATATGTTGCTTTTCTCTGTCCAATTGAATTAAGTTTACCAAGAGATACTAGCAAACCACATCACTAATAAAGAAAACACAAAGCAATTTTTTTTTTTTTATCAAAGATCAATTTATCCAAAAGAACAGAACATGAGAGATCAGTATTCCAGTTTTTAATATTATTTCTATGAAGCACCCATGCTTTGCCTGCAGAGGCATGGGACAGTGCAAAGGCTGTTTAATATTCTTAGTCATACTTCGATGCGGTGCAGGATGACGATGAAGCTGATACAGTTGGTTGTTGTACTTTAAAAGTAGAGAATGTAGAGCCATTACCTCCAAATATTTTGAAGGTATTGTGGTTTTATCCAACAAAAGCTAAATTTGAAGAGCTCTAGGAAACTCGTTTCCAGGTTCTTAGTCTCGTGCAATTAATTATTATGCATAGAATTGACTTTGCTTTGTTCAGTTCGATTTTCTTGGTAAAGATTCTATCAGGTATCAAAATGAGGTGGCTGTGTATGAGCCTGTTTTCAAAGCTATTCAACTGTTCCGAAGTGGTTAGTAAATGCTGCTTCTGCGCTAGAATGTTTTTTTTAACTTTTTTCCTTCATGAAATACATGGATACACTTAATTGTTGATTTCAGGAAAAAAGGGCGGTGATGATCTTTTTGACAAGCTTGACACGAGTAAGCTTAATACCCATCTAAAGGAACTCATGCCAGGCCTGACAGCAAAAGTATTTCGTACATATAATGCATCTGTTACACTGGAGCAGCAAGTAAGTTGCTTTCTTGGACTAGAAATTCTGTTTGACTACTGAGTTACCTTTGACTAGATGGTGGTTTCAGATAATCTGACCTGTATATAAAATTTAAAAAAGAATCCCCCCCCAAACCAAAAAAAGAAGAAGGGGTTATTGTTTGTCAGCCGGAGGTAGTTGGCTGTCAACTTACTGCAACTCTTCTCCATAATTCGGGTGTGAACCAGCAATCAGAGGCAGAGTTACCCCTCTTCCCTAAAAAAAAGGAAGGTTGCAGTACTGTCTTGGTACTGCCTTACAGCTTTTTAAATAAGCACTTACCTTTTACTGATCCAAAGAAGGTGGAAGGCTGCTTTTTTATCCAGCTTGTTCAGGTTGCACAAAAATTGTAATAGGAGGATGAATATGCTTGGGTTGACTAATAAGTTCGGTCAGAGTTGGATAACTCAAAGAAGGGATCCACGTATCCATTTATGTTTCCGTATGAGTTTGTTTGCTTCGGGTTAAAGTTGGATAAAGTGCTGAGCTAAAGTTGTTTGTGCTTGGGTTATTACTAACGACCAGTGTTATTAAAGGTGCAAGTAGCGCGTATAAATGATAAAATGGATGATAGATGAACATGTTACTTAAAGAATTAAAATAGGATGGTTGAAAGGTGCAAGTAGCGCACATGCATGATAAGTTAGGAAACTTGATGAGCTATACTATGTGATACTCTTTCTCTGTCTGCTTTCGATATCTAGGCTCATTTTTTCCAGGAGAATGGATAATAGATGAACATGTTACTTAAAGAATTAAAATAGGATGGTCGAAATAGAGAAGTGTTTCCGGGGTGTTATGTGAGTTCTATAGAATAGCTGTAAGATGGACAATGTTATTTGAGATTGAATCTTGGACTTGGGCCTCTAAAGTCCAACCTATCTGCAAGATGGGTGTCGCGGAGATGCGAATGTTAAATGGAAGTGTGGTCATACAAGATTAGAGAAGATTAGGAACGATCACATTCGATAAAAGGTGCAAGTGGCACACATAAATGATAAAATGAGAGAGGGTCGCTTAAGATGGTTTTGTCATGTCTTATGTCAACCTCCAGTTGTAGCTGAAACCATGATGATTGAAGGTGTTAAAAATGGGATAAGGTAGACCTAGAGTTACATTGATAGAAGACCCAAAAAACCTACAATCTCTTGGAATCCATGTAGACCTGGTGGAAGGAAAAAACCCGTATAGACGATACCAGTTGGTTCTAAATTTTAGTCATCTTGGTAAGTTTTTTAGGTCTAATGTTTGCAAAGAATCTTCTAGTCTTGTTAAAAATGTATATACCATTAGAAAATGTAGAGAATTCCTAGTGCTAGAGAACCTACATGTTTTAATTTTGGATTGAGACTGATTGCATGCAGTGACATGAATAGTGAGGATTCACATAGCCAACCCCAACTAGCTTGGGATTTAGGTGTTGTTTTCTTGATGTGGCATACTTTTGAATAGTATAGCGAAAATGGATGTTAAGATAGATGTGCGATTATACAAAGATTAGGTAAGTTAGAAATGATCACCTTCAACAAACAGTATAAATAGCATATATAGAGTACTAGAGGATAAATGAGAAAAGGTTGTCATAACAAGATGTGTATTACTTGAGATCAGCAAAACAAACATCTTGGAGCATGTCCTGATCTGTTGCAAAACATCGGTCTATGCTAATGGCTAACAAGAAAACGTGCGAAGTCTTCGATGGATACAGGGAAGTGGCCAACAATATTGTCATCACCATACTTTGATCCATCTAAATTCCAAAGGCAGCCTGCATGGTGATGAGTACTAGTGTATTACTTTCAAAAAGGAAGCAAGGAGAATAAGTGAAGGAGACTCAGAGTTTGTTATTTTTTCTTAGAAATGAGGGTGGCTCCATATAATCGATTCAAACGTGTTTGGATTGAGTCTTAGTTGTTGTATGCTTTTGAATAGTTTTTATCTTGATAAATGGATGCTTACTTTGTCTAAATCTAATGATAGATAATTTCAGCTAGAAGTTGAAGTTTTCTGGGGTCGTCATATTATTGTCAATGCAAGGTCCTGCTAAATTCACAAATGGGCCCACTTTTGTTTCGTATGTATATGCAGTTTATTTTTAACACTGTCAGAGCCCTGAAGATCTGGAAATTTGTGATATTCTCGTCTTTTTATAAAATGTACAAATACTGTTCTTGGTTGTCACAAATTAATGGATGTTACTATTGCTTTTATGCAAAATTACTGATTACGTTCCAAGTCCATTTAAGAATGGAGCATTCGTTTCACTCTCAACTTGTGAGTTTAATTGGGGAAAAGATTCTTGTCTTCTGATTGTAGTTGAAGTATGCGGTTATCCATGCTTGTGTAACTGGTAATGGAGATCCATTAAAGCCTTTCTCATTACCAGCAAAAAATTGTTTTCCTGGTGCTGATTTGCATTGCTACTGATGGCAGTTGACCAAGCTGACACAAGGTGGAGAGCTCGCTGAGAAAGTTGCGGTATATAATTTGGCAAATAAAGAGGTGAGACTTCTATGAAAAATAGTGCTAGTTCTGATTCGGACACTGGTGATAAGTATTTCAGTTACTGTATCTATGTTCTTGTTGCAGGTTGCAATAATTTGTAATCACCAGCGTAGTGTTTCAAAGTCGCATAGTGTACAAATTTCAAAGTTGAATGAGAAGATAGATGAATTGAAGGTGATTACTTTTTGTTACCAGTGTCTGTAGTCCATCTCTCTGATAAGTTACCTAATATAATGTGAGTGCCTATTTTCCCCCCTCCCAATAGAAGATGATTGAATGTTAATTGATGATGTTTTACCTGCAGTTCACTTGTAGCCAAGTAAAATATGCATTTACTTTAGATTGTAATTGTCTTTTAGGCTCTTTTGGAAGAATTCAAAGTAGATTTGGCTCGGGCCAAAAAAGGGAAGCCTCCATTGAAGGGCACTGATGGCAAGGCAAAGAGGAACTTGGCCCCTGAAGCGTACTGTCCCTATCCTAAACTGTAGATTTTCTTCCATTCTTTGTCTTAGTTGCTGACTTTTAAGTGTAATGTTTGCAGATTACAGAAAAAGATAGATCAAACGAATGTGAAGATTGAGAACATAGAGAGGCAAATAGAAACGAAAGAAGATTTGAAAACTGTGGCTTTGGGCACATCAAAAATCAACTATCTGGATCCTAGGATCACAGTTGCATGGTGTAAGCGCCATGAGGTTCCCATAGAAAAGGTAATGCCTCTTTTACAATGTCTTATGGAAACGTGTACTTGCACGAATTTCATCTCTTACTGATAATTGACCCCCCACATTGTGATTTTCTTTTGATCCTTGTTTCTCCTGCAGATGTTCAACAAGTCTCTTCTTGCAAAGTTTGCCTGGGCGATGGATGTTGAACCAAGCTTCACATTCTAAAGTTTTGGCGGCTGTGGTAGTATAGGACATCTCTTTAAAACCAGTCTTCCTCCTCCTAATACCAATTGTTCTATCCCCCTCCCTCCCTTCTGAAAAGAGAATAGGAAAAAGTTCTATTATTTTTATACTTCAAAGAAGAAAAAAAGAAGAGAAGAGATCTTATCGTTGTCTGACAATTTTTTAATTTGTTGACCCCCTGACAAATTCCTGTTGTATTTAAGCAACTTATGAATTTATGGGGTGAGTTTTCCCTTATTGCCTCTCTTTCCGATTTAGTTCCTATTTGTGAACTCTTACAAGACTCAGCTTTCGATGTTCTAACTTGTTTCAAAATGATCAAGTGCCTTGTTATTCTTCATTAAGGAATACTTCAAGTTTCTGGGTAAGGTGGTTCATACATATTTAATGTTAAGCTGCTAAACATCGACGAATAATTTCTGATAATCAAAAATTTGATCGAACCAATTCTACGAGCTGAATGCATTAATTTATTAGCATTCCGAATTATTCCCTTAGCTTAAGCTCTTCCGACGTACTCTTCAAGATTCTGAAATTATTTTTTTATTGACGAAGTGTAAGCATGAAAGCTTGCAATGAAATTTGCAGTCGCTTGAAATGTTATTTTTCCCTTCTTATTATTGTATCTGCTGTCGAGTTAGGTATAAAGGCATGCAGTATGATAGTAATACAAGGTTATTTCCATTAATATTTTGTGTATCAAAGATTGGGAATAACGCTCCCATTTATGTAGGAGTGGTGATATATCTAAGAAAAATCTTAAAGTTTCAAGGGAAAAAGAAAAAAGAAAAGAAAAGAAAGAACGCTTAGATTCATAGAAGAAATTTTTTGTTTCTGCTATTTCAAGTTATTGAATTCTAAATTAATTTTTTAAATGATATATAAGGTCTGGACCAGTTACTGCGTTAGACTGAATGCATAACATGCATACACCCCCAACACACACAACTTTTCAAACAAAATTTGGTGGGTGCAAATAGGACTTCTTGCTAGTAGTCATGCTAGTAGGAATCCCATTTGTTAGGATACAACCCTTAAGATTACTAATTAATATTAGTGTTCGGTCGTTTTTAGACCTCACATTTGGATTACTAGGGATTATAATACCATTTAATTAGATGTCAGCAAAAGACACTCCTCTATCCCAAGCATATTAGTTATACTATCCTGAATAGTCTTTTTGTTCTTATTTGAAAACTAGCAATATGAAAGAGCATTTCTAATAAAAGGTTATTAATTTTGCCTTACAAACAACTTTTAAGATATACTTCGATGTCTTTCCGCTGATATCAAAATAAATTAATTAACAACCCTTGCTCTTATTTTAACTTTATGTTCTTTTCATACGCACTTCAAATATTAGTTTAAATTTTTCACTTTTTTTTTCTTGTGTGCTTGATTGTTTAATTTTCACAGGCGGCTGCTCTTCTCTTCTTTTGTCAGACAAACTTCCATTACAATACATTGTGAGTTGTAATATAATTTTCTTTTAAAATAGTTGTAATATAATTTTTCAATCTATGCGTTTCTTTGTTTAATTCAATTAATGATTATGCTATTTTAAATATTGATTTTCTTTTATTTTAGATTCTTTGTTATTATGACAATTATAATATTTGACAATCAAAAAATGTAAAAGAAACTATTAGTTCGTTGTCGGAAAATAAATCGTTGGTAGAAAAAAAAATTAACGATTATTTTTTATTTTTTTTATTTTTTTGAGCAAATTATAGCATTTTTATTAATAATAAAGCAAGTACACAAAATTAAAAGTACAACTACAAACTGTCGAGGTATGAACAACCTCTTATTCTAGTACGCAAACTTAAAAAAACAAATATTTGAAGATCGTCATAAAGTTTATATAGTACTTTATGACGATATTACACAGAATATGAGCCTTTGTGATCGATCGGTCAAGAAAGTACATGTGTATCGCAGCATTACCCATTTCTCCTGCATTCCACATGTAACTATCTCTTGTCAATCATTTGTTGCAATATGTTGCATCAAAGTTGTACAAACAGCAGAAGTTGCGCAACATTTCCAGTGCGCTTCTGTTTGTTTCCTTATGCATAACCATTTCCTGTTGTCCATTGCGCACCAGCAGCAGTTTTCCAAATTTCCAGTGTGGTTCTTCATTTTGTAGTAGTTCATCCAATTACAGCAACATTCCTTCTTCACATCTATATCTATAACTATCTTCGACTCCCTGCCGGTGGATTGAGCACCAGGTGCTAATACCACCACCTGACAATTTGTCAATAGATAGAACATAGATATAGTCTCCACCTATAGAAAAGCAATGTATCTCTAAAAGTGGTATACAGTCTATCAATGTGTGAAACATCAAGCGCATTACGCGATAGTCAGCAGTTTATGCTGCTGAGACATCGCACATCTTTGTGGTCTCAATCGAACAGTACATGATCGCAAACTTGCCCATTAAAATTCAGCATGTACACTGCCCGCATTATTTTCCTGCATCTTTGTGGAAGATTGCCTTCCAGCTTTGTAGCAGAAAACAGAAAACAGAATTGTTGCAGTAGCAAACCCTTTGGCAGCAGCATCTGTTCATTAATTGTCGCAGCAATCAATTCTCCAGTGTTGTTAGTTCTCAAAAATTCTTCCTTCCAAAAAGTCAGCATTGCCTTCAAAAATGGTAGCAGATAACCAATTTTCACAGGAATAGTTCATGAAACCTGCATAGTATTTTTCACACAACATTATCACACCTCCAGAATGAGCATGATAACATGCTAATACCACTGGAAAGTGGTCTAACATCATATGAATTTTACTACAGATTTTCCATGTTGTAACACTCTTGTTCTGCACCTCCTTTGCTCCAGTGTACTCTTTTAGTTTCCAGTTGTCTGTTCCTCGACCTTTGCTGAGATGACCTTGTCAAGAGAAGTGACAGTATGTTCCTCAATCAGCAGCATCCTTTAATGCAATAATGTTGTTGTGATCCAAATTGTATATGTCTGCGATTAAAGCCTTGTGATCAAGTGTTGCGTGTGTTTTCAGAAGATACCAGCATTGTGACAATTTCTAAATGTTCCTGCAAAACAGAAAACAGTTAGTTAATAGACACCAGTGTATTAGTTGACTTGCATTTTCCAATTCTCATGGAATCCACAGTTTAAACAGTTGTACTCGATAACTGTATGGGCATGCTTTAAATGCAGAATTTGTGTTCTCAAATGTGTGCTTTGGAATCATCCCTTCGAATATTAAACTTCGTGAAGCTGCGCAGCTTGTTCTCCTCGTCAGGATCAAGGTCTTCCAACAGCACATTGCTTGGTAACTTGAGAATACAAATCATAAATGCTCGCATGACTTCAAAAACAGCATGTTCTGAAATGAGATAGCATGTCGTTCAACACTAACTTTGCATTTATGACTTTGCATTTATGAAGCGTGGTTGAGAGCATTTCAGTAGCATCGAAATTTCCCAATCTGTTTAAAGTCAGTGTGTATTGCAGCATTCGAGAATTGGCCATGACCTCTTGAATGCATTAGGATCGTGGAAAAGTGCAGCACGCCTACACAATTTTCTTGAAAACTGATTTCCAATAGAGCCTTTGGCAAAAGCATGTTTCAAAAATATTCTCTATTTGTCCAATGATGAGCTTCACAGTCAAGCAGAAGCTCAGAAATCAGTCCTCGAGAACTGTATGGGCATGCTTTGAATCCACAAAATTCAGTGTTGAATTTGTTGAGCACGAGTACTAATGCAGCATGCTCGCATGACTTCAAGAACAGCCCTCGTTACTTTCTCCCAGATGTTTGTCTGCCCTCGCGACTGCCAGCATGCTCCCATGTGTAATCACACCTTGGAATGAGCATTGTCGCAGTAGCATCAGTTTCGTTTCAGCAACACATTTAATCAGCTTTCTCCTCGACAGAATAAATGCTCTTGTGATGACTGATTAAACATAAATGCTCGTGTTCCCCACGCTTACTTCATCCAAATGCAGCAAAATCTCGATTTACCCAAACACTTTCAGATAAACCTTGCTGTCTCTTCTATTTGTCTGCCCCGTACACGCTTTTATGTTATCTCTTTGTGACCTTAACCCGTAGGTAAGGACATTGCATCTTATCCTCATTCACAATAGCCCTTCCATGTTTATGAAGCTGTCTAAATTCATTGCACTCAAAATTCCCATTTGTCAGTGCATGGTTCGCAAGGAAATCTGCCAATTTGTTTCCTTCTCTGTATATATGAGTGATTTTGAAATTAACTCCTTCCTTCAATTGCGTTATCTCCTCTATCTGATCAATTAAACCCCAAGGTGGCTTCCATATAGACTCAATTATGTTTTTTAACAGCATCGAATCTGTTTGGAGCCATACATTTGAGAAATTCATTGTTCTGCAGTACCTCATTGCTTCCACAATAGCTACTGTTTCTGCTTCAGCATTTGTTCCTTGCGCAATCTCTTTTCCCATTGCATGTATCAAATCCCCTGCTGCATCCCTCACACAGAACCCTATTGCACTTCTGCCCGGATTTCCTTTTGATGCACCATCCGTGTTGACTTTGAACCATCCCTCCGAGGGTAGTTCCCAAAGAACTTTATCCACTTTCAATGTCGGAGTATAGTTTTCCATCATAAGTAGCATGTCCCTCCATTTTTGGGGAACTTTCAGACTTGGTTTTCTCTGAGTTATAAGAGCATTTAGAGTAGCAGAGACTTGGTAAATAACTCTACTGCCAGACACAGCTTCCCCATATTTGCGACTATTCCTTCTCTTCCATAATTCCCAAATAATACAAGATGGTAAAGCTTGCATAATTGGTCTTAGCGATGGAATTGTCTGCACTGTCCAACATTTAATTATAGCTTGATGAAATGAAAGCCCTCCCAGTGATATTCCTGCTGGTTGCAAAAAGTATCTCCACACTGTAGCTGCTGTTGACGATGAGAAGAATAAATGCACCATTGTTTCCTCCTTTGGTTCATCACAGCACCAACACTTTGATGGCATAAAATAGCCAAACCTTCTCAGTATATCATCAGTAGGCAGCTTTGCTTTCCACACTTTCCACATGAAGAAAGCAATTTTAAAAGGAAGACCTTTCACCAATATCATTTTGAATGCTCTCCTAGGTTCCTCTCTTCGCCTCAGATATTCCCATGCTGTTTTTACAGTGAAAATACCACGTGTGTCGAGCATCCACTATGGTGTATCAATCTCATTTTCTTTGACTGGAGGGCAGATGTTTTCCAGAATATGTATAGCAAATTCCT
Organism: Nicotiana obtusifolia; assembly: GCA_002018475.1. Taxonomy (NCBI): domain Eukaryota; kingdom Viridiplantae; phylum Streptophyta; class Magnoliopsida; order Solanales; family Solanaceae; genus Nicotiana; species Nicotiana obtusifolia. The sequence goes on from MCJB01000024.1 coordinate 13,079, forward strand.
CTGGTAGTATGTCAAAAAGCTTATTGACATTCCATGTACCATCTTCTACTACATCATATACATTTTGAACAGATTCGTCGATCGCAAATTCTGGTGGAACAAGAAAATATAAAGCTCCAACTCGTGTCCAGTTGTCAAACCAGAAAAGAGAAGAGCCCATATTTGGATGCCACACAATTTGATGCTCGATAATGTCCCTGCATTCGACCATCTTTCTCCAGATATGTGATCCGTTCCTTTTCCACGGCACAACTACTGTATTTAATTTTTTGCAGTACTTTTGGCTCATAAATGAGCTCCACAGAGATGGCTTTGTTCGAAATTTCCACCACAATTTGCAGAACAAAGCTTTGGCTACATCATGTAATGATCTAAAGCCTATTCCACCCTCATCACACGGCATCGATAGAGATTTCCATGATGCCCAATGCCTGCTACTCCCTCCCACAGAGCTACTCCAAAAAAATTGCGCGAATAGCTTGTGGAGCTTGTCGATGACATATCTCGGAGGATTAACAGCAGAGAGTAAATGAATAGGCATGCTCTGAAGGACATGCTTAATAAGAACTGCCCTACCTCCTGTTGATAATAATTTCCCTTTCCACGACTGCAATTTATCAAGGACTTTAATGATAAGACCTTGATAGTAATCCGTCTTTCTCCTCGAGTAAAAAATGGGACATCCTAGATATGTAAAAGGAAATTCCTGCTTGGAAATTCCAGTTATTCTCTCGACTTTTGCAACCACATCGACACTTGTTGAATGATGGACGTAAAAAGCTGATTTCTCTTTGTTTAATTTCTGCCCAGATGCAGCCTCATATGCATATAACACCTCCATCACCAATTGTATAGATGTAGCATCTGAGGAAGAGAAGATGATTGTGTCATCTGCATAAGACAAGTGATTTATCTTTGGACTCCATTTAGGCATTCCAAAACCGCAAAAATACAGATTCAAGTGCAGAGCATTTAAACCCCTTGATAATGCTTCAGCTGCTAATATAAACAGTGTTGGCGACAGTGGGTCACCTTGCTTGACTCCTCTCGACGATTTAAAAAATCCATGAGGCTGGCCATTGACGAGCACGGAATACCAGTTGTTACCAATGATATCATATATCAAACCAATGAATCTTTCATCAAATCCCATTTTTCTTAGAACTTTTGTCAGGAATAGCCATGATAATATATCATATGCCTTCGACATGTCAAGTTTAATAACGGTATTTGGTCCAGCTTTTGTTCGAAGTCTGATATCTGTGATAATTTCCTGTGTTAGCAAAACATTTTCGACAATACTTCTACCCTTCACGAACCCTGCTTGTTCTTCAGAAATTAGTGATGGGAGTAATTCCACAAGTCTGCCATGAATGACTCTCGAAAAAATTTTGTTAACGAAATTACTCAAACTTATCGGTCTCATGTCTGAGAATGTAGTGACCTCCTCCTTCTTTGGTAGAAGCACCAAATTTGTACGTGTTACACATCTTGGTAATTGTTGACCACTGAAGAAGGCGTTAACCATGTCAAAAATGTCCTGAGAAATAATTTCCCAGCAACATTGGTAAAATGCACCTGTGAAACCATCCGGACCTCCTGCACCGTCTCTGTTAAGACTGAAAACTGCCTCTTTAACTTCCTGCATTGTAGGCTGACAGATGAGTTTTTCATTTTGCTCGCTATCCACCAGATAAGGAACATTATCAATGATTCCAAATTCAGTAGGAATTTCACGTTCAGAAAGTTGTTCCTTAAAGAAATCCACAGCTGCTTCTGCAATTTGATCTCACTCTTCTATCCAATTGCCTTCGTTGTTCTGTATCCTCTTGAGCTGGAGCCTTTTCCTTCGACCATTGACTTGAGCATGAAAGAACTTAGTATTCTTATCTCCATCGTTAAACCATGCCATACCTGCCTTTTGTTTCCAAAATTGTTCTTCAAGAGCCAAGTATCTAATCATCTGTGCTTGTACCCGATGTAGTCTTTCCCTGTTCTGTTGCGAGGGTGTTTGTTCAAACTGCCTTTCATGAACAAGAACTACTTCCTCCAAGCTCGCAATCTTCTGGAAAATGTCTCCAAAAGTTGTCCTGCTCCAAGTAGACAATGCCTTCTTCAGCTTCTTTAATTTGTGATTGAATAGAACAAATGGATTGGCCATGAAATCTGTGTGCCAGTTTTCCCTCACGACTGACATGAAAGTCTCATGTTCTGTCAAGAAATTTAGAAACCTAAAAGATTTTTTAACTGGCGAGACTTCATTGTTGTACTTCAGTAAGAGCGGGCTATGGTCCGAGCCTATCTTACTTAAATGCGTAACTTCCAATGATGGGAACATGTGCTGGAATTCTGAGTATGCGAGGCATCGATCTAGTCTTTTGAAAATGCAATCCTCCTCTGCCCGACCATTCCACCAGGTAAAAATGCTGCCCTTGAAACCCAAGTCAGTTAGGTTGCAAGTATTTATGCAATGTCTGAAATCATCAATTTCATTCAACGATACAGGTAATCCTCCAAATTTTTCTTCCTCATCCCATATGACGTTGAAATCACCTCCAACCAGCCATGGAACAGTCATGTCGCTTGCCATTGCGCACATAGAGTCCCAAAGTTCTATTCTCTCAATAGCATCGCATTTTGCATACACTAACGTGAGTACTATTTCTAACTGATTTTCAGTGTGAAATAGTCTCAACGTCAACTGTTGAACCATGTCGTATGAAACCATAATCTCATAAACTTCATCTATGAAAGCCCATATTTTATTCGACACATTCACCACTGCCTGTGCAAAACCGATCCTTCTTCTATATCTTTCCATTTTTCTTGCTTGTTGCTTTGGTTCTACTATCCCAATGAAATCAAAATGATGTTGTCTATGCATTTTGGTAAGCCTTTCAAAGGCTTGCATCGTATTGACCGACCTAATATTCCAAATTAATGCATTCATCATTAATTAATGGATTTTGGGTTCGTCCGCCTTGTTTGTACTCCACCTGAGGTGTTGCTGTACTTGTTCCTTTGTTGTTTCTTTTTTCCTTTGGCTGCTGGTTTGTCTAGCTCTCTTGAGGACAGATCACTTTTTTTTTTCAGAAAATTCTGGGCAGTCGATTCCTCGTCTACCTCGTAGGCTGATTGTTCTGGACAGTCTTCAAATTTTTTGTCCTCTGCTTCCCCTACCTTGCTGGACAGAACTGGAGCATTTTTGTTATTTCTTTTTTCTTGTTTTGAATTTTCTGGTGCGATCGGGCTGCTGGTCTTTCCAGTTCCTTCACGTTCTGCATTATTTTGATTCCCCTCTGTTATAGCCAATGTTCCATTGAGTAAATTATGAACCTTGGGAATTTTCAACTCAATCCGACAAGTATCTTGATTGATACTGCCGTCTCCAGTGATGATTGTAACATTGTCATCACCATTCACACTTTGATCTTCCTCATATTCCGGATCATCATCAACTTCATTGTCGCTTGGTGTTTCATCTGGAATTTCTCCTTCCTTGTCATCTTCTTCTCTTTGATCTGCCCACATTTTTCCACCATTCCTTTGTAAAATGTCATCAAATGTGGCTATCAAATCTCTTGATTCTGCTGCAATTTCTTCATTATTCTGATTATCAGTTGGTTTATCTTGTCGTATTTCTCCATCCTCAGAAACATTTTGAATGTGATCTACCAACTGATTTCCTTCACTCATAATTGTATTGACATTGACCTTTGTTGTTGCATTATCTTCATTGTTGGCCAGTTGTCGCTCTACACAAGTGTCTTGTGAAGGTATGTCTGGGCAATCAGTATTGGTATTTACCAAGACTGGACTGAACGCTCTCTGCACCCAGTGTGCTGTTGCGTCGTTTTCTTTACTCTTCCCAGATTTCTTTTTATTTTCAATTACTACCGTTGGTTTTTCCCTCACAACCAACTGATAGTTATCAGTAAAATCATCTTGTTCCCTCTGCAATACGTCAAAACTATTGTTGGTTTCGACATATTTATGTACCTTGGTAGTACCAGCCTGAACAGTTGCAGCTTCAATAGTGTGAAGTTGTTTGTCAGCATGTTGTAGACGAGATGACTGGCCAATTTCCGTAATTGAATTCTGATACTTCTCAGTAGTAGGTCCCTTAGTCAAAATTTGCAAAACATTTTTTGAAGCTGTTTTAGCGTTCAAGAAATGTCGTGCATCCTCTGTTAACTGCTTTGTGCCATTCTCTCCATTATTTTCTGATACTTCCACATGAGTAGCATTTTTTTTTGCATTCAATAGATCCCTCGCATCACCTTGAATTCGCTCAACAGTGGGTGTATCTACTATTTGTAAATTTCGATTAGCAGTCTTCTCTTGAAAAGCTTTCCTGTTTTGCTTTACTGCTGGCAATTAACGATTATACAATATGTAATTGAAGTTTTTTTTTTTTTTTTTTTTAAAATTATATTTCTTCATGTATGTTATCATTAATACAAAAATAAATAAATTAGAACATATTAAAAAGCATGACAACAAGTACTTCTATTGCATACATGATTAAATCTCTTATTCATAATACTGTGATTCACATTGTAGCTTTTTGATCATCAAATTATCCGAAACTAAATTACTCAAATTTAGCAAATAATCAAATTGTTAACTTGAAAAGAGAATTATTATTAGTATTTTATGTAGTTTAATGGGGATAATGAATTAATACTTCTAAGATTACAAGAAAAGAAAGAACAGACCCTGTCAAATAATCTCAAAATAAGATATTTTGAACTAATTACTAAATAAGATATTTCAAATTTATTATTCCGTTGATTAGCCTTAGAAGTTTTTATGTGAAATATTGAATTGCTAATCTAATCAGTTTTGTTTCATACATTTATTTTTATGAAGACGTGGGTGAGCTTATGTTTCGTCTTTTTAGCCATTGCACCACATTCACGTATTATATTGTTTGTTTAAAGTGTATTATTCTTTTTCAAAGTTTTATTTCAAAAAAACTTTTATTTGAAATTATTATTTGTTTCCCACCAGATTTGGTATTGCACCTAATGTAAATTTATTTTGCACTCTTCTAACAGGTTGCTTGGATTACTCGGTTGCACAACTGGTAATATTTATAATTTTTGCATATTAGAATTCTTTCAATATACTAACTAAAATAATAATAGCTACTGCTAGCGCAAGAAATTAAAGTTTTTAAATTTTTTAAAATTGTTTTTCTATTTTAAACAAGAATGTTAAATTGTAATAGAAAGTACGTCACCTAATCTTACATTGTTTATTATATATTTTATTTTTGTTTGTCCATCTACATTATCTTAGATTCAACCAAAATAAAAATCAAAGTAGAATCAATCTCCGACATTTACTGCAATATGTTTTCTCTCATGACTAACTTTATGTTGCAACTTTAAAAATAATTTAAATGTTGATGTTCACGATGGATCAATCGAAACAGATGAAAAAAATATATAGTAGGAATATCGTCTATAAGAAAATATTGTGTGAAATACTTTTATTATATGTTTGTACCTTACAACATTAAAATAAGCAGCAAAAAACACATGTATCTAATTAAAATTTGACTGTTCATCGTTTTAGGTTCAGACAATATTCAATCATCTTGATACTGACTTAAAATTTATCATACGACGACCCAATATTAATCATTTACACAAATTTATACTTTATTTCTTTTATGTATAATTATTTATTCCAACATTTTTTCATATATATAATTTGACATACACGTGCAATGCACGTGTCGAGAAATTAATAATAAATATAAAAGGAAGGTCAAAATATATACGCAACTACGTTCGATGTCTAAATATCTTTTTCGATAATAATTTGGGTCGATGTTCTTCACCGTTACAAAATTGACCAAACTACTAACGATTTGATCACAGTTTTGACCATTTCGCTTTCTGGCCTAGTTAATGGATAAATATAATCCTTTATCAACATAAAATGAGAACAAAATACACATCCACTCCTTTAAGGGAGTATTTAGGATTTCTGAAAATAAATAGGGTCTCTCTACACTACTTAGGAACTTTCTGGAGTCAATTGAAATTTCTCTTTTATATCCCAACCGAAATGACTGGTTTACCCTGCTGAAAACCCCCCTCTTTTTTTTTTTTTTTTTTTTTTTTTAAAAAAAAAAAACAAATTACCTCAATGCATTATACCACCGTACACTATTATCCCACCTCCAGAATGAGCGTGATAGCACACTAATACCACTGGATGTTGTTCTAACAGTATACAGATTCTAATGCAGTAGGGCTGATTTTCATAAATATAATAGTAGAAAGTACAATGATGGAGGGGGGCATCGACCATATAGGGAAGGTGTACATCTTTGATCACCCACATTTGGTGACCAACTGTACCTAGATAGCTAAGGTGAGTTAACCTATAGTGATGTAATAGCTGTGGATCTTATAACATGGATCGACAGTCATATATACAAAAACGATGAATAGTGACTTTAGGTCAACTATACAAAAATACAAGTATTCGTAATTCTACTGGGTGAGTGTTCCTTCTCATACAAGAAAGGACACCACTGCAGCAATGGTTGCTTGTTGTTCATGTTGACCAGGTTGTTACTACTGTGTATGATGTTTCTGCTGCTATGCTTGTTCTCCACTTCTTTGATTGCCCTGTTGCTATTGATATCAGTTCTTCTGTTCATGTCTACCAGCAGATTGATGTTGCTGATCTGCAATACTCCTGCACACTTAACAAAAGGGTCATGGAGGTAAAGGGGTAAAGGGACAAAGGAGCTGCTGCAATTGGGAAACCTGCAGTATTTGCTTTGTTGGGTTCTGAGCTCCTCAAAGATACTTGCGACAATTTAAGCATTAGCGGAGCCATGATTGTTAGATATCAATTGTAATGGCCACCTAATTTGCTTAGATTTCCTGTGCCTAAAGGCTGGAAACCCTTGAAGATCAAGACATAGCTGTCCCCTTAATTGAACCGGTAAGTCATGTTCGTCATTGTAGTAAGTGGTGGTGTTCAGCTCATGACTCAATTTGGCAATTGCGTCGGCTGGACAATTTGCCTCCCTCAAAATATGTGTACATTTGAAGTCCTGGCAGTGTTGAATCAGTTTGATTGTATCAGCTATAATCATACTGATGGTCCATGGTGGGTTCGAGCTGCCAGTTAACCACTCTACCAACAATTGTGAATCACTTTCCAGATGGATTTTTGTATGCCCATTTCCAATGCACCAGTGCATACCAATATAAGCTGCCTCAGCTTCTGCTTGATTATTGGTACCTTCTCCTAGTGGGCTTGCAATTGCATGGAGAAGGTGTCCATGATGGTCCCTCACTATGATTCCTGCCCCTGCTTTCCCCGGATTTCCTAATGCACTACCATCAGTGTTGATTTTCACATAGCCTTGG
>MCJB01000025.1:0-27974 GCA_002018475.1 Nicotiana obtusifolia
AATGGTCCTTGCATGTGGCGCTATTGAGTTTTCGATAATCCATACACACACTCCAGCGGGTCACCATTCTTGTTGGGATAAGCTCATTTTTCTCATTTTCAATTACGGTCATGCCTCCCTTTTTCGGCACACATTCCACCGGGCTCACCCAAGAACTATCGGCAATGGGGTAGACTACCCCGGCATCCAACCATTTGATGATTTCTTTCTTTACCACCTCTTGCATTGACGGGTTCAACCGTCGTTGATGTTCCACACTCGGTTTGGTCCCACTTTCCAATTGGATTTAATGCTCACAAATTCCCGCGGGAATCCCGCGAATGTCCGCAATTGTCCATCCAATGGCTTGCCTATGCTCCTTCAAGACTTTCAACAATTTTTCCACCTGCACATCATTTAACAAAGAAGAAACGATTACCGGTAAAGTATCATTTGAGCCAAGAAATTTATACCTCAAGTGCGGAGGAAGTGGTTTGAGCTCTAGTTATGGTGGCTCAATAATAGATGGCTTTGCGAGAGGTGTGGATCTATTCTCCAAGTCAAGAGAGAGCTTTGCCGGAGCATAAGTGTAAGAACCACGCCCCTTCAATGCATTTACCGACTCCATAAAACCCTCCATATCCTTACCATCAAAGTTCACCAAAATACCCGCCAATGCTTCACTGAGGCATTGTTCTTCCATTTGCATTTCAACCGCATCTTCCACATCATCAACAATATCAATCACCGAAATGCTTTCATACTCATGCGGTAGCTTCATACCCTTTCTTGCTTGGAATGTGACCTCTTCATCATTCACACGGAATTTGATTTCATTCCATTCTGAATCCATGAGTGCTCTTCAAGTGGCTAGGAATGGTCTCCCCAAGATAATAGGGATTTCTTTGTCAACCGCACAATCAAGGATTACAAAATCGGCGGGTAAATGAAATTCTCCCACTTTAACAATCATGTCATCAAAAATTCCTACCGGTATCTTGATGGAACGATCGGCAATTTGCAATCTCATACTTGTTGGCCTTGGCATTCCTAATCCCGCTTGTTTGTAAATGGCAAGCGGCATTAAGTTAATGCTAGCCCCATTATCACAAGGGGCCCTTGAAAAATCACGCGTCGCGATAGTGCATGGAATAGTAAAGGCTCCCGGGTCTTCTTTCTTTTGAACGGATGTTGTGGCAATGATGGAACTAACCCGGTGAGTCATGTTCACCACCTCATTGTTGGTGGTCCTCTTCTTGGTGATCAAATCTTTCAAATATTTGGCAAAACCAGGCATCTCTTGAAAAGCTTCCTAGAATGGGATGTTTACCGATAATTGCTTTAGAATGTCATAGAACTTCTCGAGTTTGCTATCATCAATCCTTCTTACAAGTCTTTGAGGTAAAGGAGGAGGAGGTCTAGGAATAGGCGGAAGAATTTTTGGTGTCTCTTTTGCCTTTTTCTTTACCACTTCTCGGTTCTCTTCTTGCACTTGCACATCTTCCGGAATTTTCTCAATTTCGACAACACTTGGCTCTTCAACCTCAACCCCTTTCTCGAATTCTTCTACCTCAACCACTTGCTCACCCTCTCCTTGTAGTACCTTCCCACTCCTAGTAATAATTGCTATGACATGAGAAGTTGGGCCACTCCCACTACCCTTTGGGTTCGCAATTGTCTCACTAGGGAGTATTCCCTTTTGCTTTGGATTTTTCTCCCTAGAGAGATCTCTCATTTGCATCTCCAATTTTTGAATGGATGCCGTATGAGAGCCAACAAGCTCGGTCATGTTCCTAATGGAATTGTCGGATTTTTCTTGATTTTGCAATATCCTTTCAAGCATACATTCCAACTTAGACTCACTTGAGGAACCTTGACTTGAGTATTGACCCTTTGGGGGAACATAGGGATTTGAACTCCGATTTGAGAAGTAGTTGTTGTTCCAATTTCCTTGGTTTGAGACAACTTGGTCATTTCGCCATTATTGGTGGCCTTGCCCTTGCGGGTTTGGCCTCCATTGATTTTGTGGTCCTTGACCTTGGTAATGTTGCCTTTGATATCCTCCTTGAGAGTTGTTGACATAATTTGCTTCCTCAAAATCTTCATTTGGTATAGGTTGCACATTCTCAACCACATTTACTTTCTTCTTTTGGCTTTCGGTGAACATCTTTGTCAACACATTAACATTTGTAGTAGGCCCTGCAATCACTTGATGTCTCTCTTGATTTTCCTTGATCATATTCCTCAAGGAAGGAGAGCCATATGTAATTCCACCTGTGGTGTCCTCAGAAGTCATGCTTGATTATGCTTTGCCATTTTGTCAAGTATTTGTGTCACCCTCTCAAATGATTTGTCCATGAAAGATCCAGCAGCTGCATTCTTGGCTATAGATTGGTTCATTGGATCCAAGCCCATGTAGAATTTCTCCAACAAAATAGAATCCGGGAAACCATGGCTGGGAGACCTCACCAATTATAATTTGAAACAATCCCATGCCTCATGTAGTTGTTCTCCCGGTAATTGCTTGAAAAAGAAAATTTTATCCCGGAGCTCAGGCTTCTTACTTTGTGGGAACCATTTAGACAAGAAGGCTCGGACAAGTTCGGGCCAGGAATGAATGGAGTTTGGAGGAAGATTCTGAAGCCATTTCTTTGCGTCCCCAGCTAGAGAGTACTTGAAGCATCTCAACCTTAGGGAATCATCAGAGACATTGTTCTGCTTATGCATTGCAGACACACCCAAGAAGTTTCTAAGATGTTGTGTTGGATCATCATCAGTGGAATTCCTGAAAAACCCTTCCGCTTTGAGCATAAGGATTAAACCGTGTTTCACCTTGAAAGTTGCAGTGCCAATAGCAGGAGGTACAATAGCATTTGTATCCTCAATGTACTCCTCGATATCTGCAAAAGGATTTTCTTCCATTTCTACCTCCACGTCTTCACCATATTCTGACATGTTTCCTATCAACACCAAGCAAAACAAGCAAAGTGTAATAGAATAGAATAAGATGTACAGTAAAGCACACACTAATTAGTAATTTCAAAATCGTATTCCCCGGCAACGGCGTCAAAATTTGATACGCTCAAATTATACTTTAATAAATAGTGTAAAGCGGTCTATGTCAAATATAATAACCCAACAAGGTTGGGATCGAATCCCACAGGGAATAGGTGTGAAAAGATTTCTTGACTAGTCTGTTACTCAACTAAAGTCGTAATTCTATCCAGTTAACCAGAACAAGAGTATGAATTGAGTTTGGTTTTAGATAAAGGCTAATTGAAATGTCGAGAATGTAAATAATTTGATTAAAGAAACCAAGGTTGTGTCCCCATTAATGAAGTGTAATGCTATCGGTGTCAATATGACATATTTCTAACGGAAGATTCTTTTTGATATGCAAATGATGTCTAAGTGACTACCCAATAGTTTCCAACAGTTAGGTAATATGTCCTCCTTATGATTTTTCCAACTATGAAAGAGTTGCAATTAAGAACAATCAATTTATACCAAATAAAACCCACTTATTCCTAAGCAATCTTATTAAACAAGGTTTAAAGCCTTGAGTCTTTGATATTTACTTCTACCAAATTCTACCCCACTTTCCCAAGCAAAGATAGAATTTAATGGCGCTTGTTAATGTTTGCAACCACCAACAATAATTGAAGAATGAGGAGTAAATAAATATCAATCAACCGTTATATATATATTCAATGTTAAACACCCATTAACATAACACCCATTCAGGGTCCACAACCTTAGTATAAAAGATTAGCTACTCATACTAAAATATGAAAACAAGAGAATATTAAATGTCATAAAGCTTACAAAGTGAAAGATTCTTCACCCAAAAGCTTCCAAAAGAAAGGAATATTAAAGCCTTGTATTTTTGCCTCGAAGTCTGACAAGATAGCCCCCACAAAACCCTAATAGACCTATTTATAGAGGCCCAAAAATTGAGACAAAATTCGGACCAATCTGCCTTGAAGTTGAATATGCGACCACATTTTTGTCGCATAACAGACATGTGGTCCGCATTATTGACATGTCTATCGTAGATTGTAACCCTAGTTTCGCCTTCACCGCATTCATGGTTTGCGGTCCGCATTGTAGAAATGCGACCGCATCTTGGATCTCATTTTCTTCCTTCAGTAGACTTCATGTTTGATTTGCGGTTACTTCTGCGGCTCGCAAACACGATATGCGATCGCAGAAGAGACCGCATTTTTGACATTGAACTTCGCCCAGAATTCTATTTTGGTATCTCTGTGTGCAATATGCGGCTCGCATACAAGTTATGTGATCGCAGATGAGACCGCATTTATGACGTTGAACTTTGCCCAGAAGTCTGTCTTGATCTGCGATCTTGGTGTGAAGTCTGCGGCTCGCATGTGGGTTTTGCGATAGCATATCCACATCTCCGATGCCGTTTTGCTCTTTTCTTGTCTTTTTGTGGCTTTTTTGAACTCTTTTCTACGCTCTTAGGTCCTTAAAAACCTCATACTCTGCAAAAATACTAAAATTACATAAGTACCCAGGGAAATTTGCATTTAAAACAAGTTAAAGTCTAAGCAATTAGTATCCAAATGTGCCAAAATTCTCCGGCACATCATACTTTTACATAAAGTTAGAGTAAAAAGTGTGTTAATCGATCCAGGTAGCTCGGTCAATATAATCCGATCGTGGGTTGTGGAGCAACTCGGCCTGTTAGACCGGATCGTTCCTACAGTCCGAGTACTTAACGGGTTCAATATGGCATGTGAGACCACCAAGGGTGAGATAACATTGCCAATAAATACTGCTGGAACCGTTCGAGAAACAAAGTTCTGTGTGATCGGAGGGCGCATGAGATACAAAGGTCTGTTCGGGAGGCCATAGATCCATGACATGAGCGCGGTGCCTTCGACACTGCACCAGACGTTGAAATTTACGACGCCCGATGGAGTTAAAATAGTTTATGGGGAGCAAACAGCCGCTAAAGAAATGTTCACGGTGGAAGAAGTGACGCCAACACCAACGATTCCAAACCAAGAGCTCGGAAGTAGGACAAAATAGCAATCACAGATACCATCTTCGGCAAATGTGGACAAATAAGTATATATCGAGGATGACGATTATGGGATTCTCAAATCTTTTATCACCCTCGATAATTCTGATGCCACTAAATCAACTGTCGAGGAACTGGAACAAGTTACGCTGCGAGAAGACTTGCCCGAACGAAAGGTATACCTAGGATCGGGGTTGAGCTCCGAGCTTAGGACAAAACTTATTCGATTCCTTACTGCTTCGCTTGGTCCCACCTTGATATAACAGGTATACCATCGGAGATAACCACTCATAAGCTGAGCTTGGATCCGAAGTTCCATCCGGTCAAACAAAAAAGGAGGCTTCAGTCCGAAGTCAAACATGCATTCATCAAGGATGAGGTAACTAAACTTCTAAAAATAGGGTCTATTCGGGAGGTTAAATACCCCGATTGGTTAAGAAAGTTAATAAATTAAGAATGTGTGTAGATTATAAAGACTTGAATAAAGCATGTCCAAAAGACTCTTTTCCCTTACCCACCATCAACCGCATGATCGATGCTACTACCGGCCACGAGACCCTTAGTTTTCTCGACGCATACTCCGGCTACAACCAAATACAGATGGACCCAGGTGATCATGAAAAAACTTCTTTCATCACTAAATATGGCACATACTATTACAATGTAATGCCATTTGGGTTAAAAAATGCTGGCGCCACATACCAACGCCTAGTAAACCGAATGTTCGGGAAACAACTAGGAAAGACAATGGAGGTTTATATTGACGACATGTTAGTTAAATCTCTCTGAGTAGAGGACCATTTAAGCCATTTGCAAGAAACATTCAGTGTATTGAAGCAGTATAACATGAAGCTGAATCCGGAAAAGTGCGCGTTTAGAGTGGGTTCGGGTAAATTCCTCGGATTCATGGTCTCGAATTGGGGAATCGAGATCAACCCTGAAAAGATCAAGGCTATCGAGGATATCACAGTCGTAGATAATGTGAAAGCTGTGCAAAAGTTGACCGGACAGATAGCCGCTCTAGGGCGATTTATTTCGAGGTCGTCCAAAAAAAGCTACCGGTTCTTCGCTTTATTGAAAAAGAAGAACAACTTTTCCTGGACTCCGGAATGCCAACAGGCTTTGGAAGAACTCAAAAGGTATTTATCGAGCCCGCCGTTGCTTCATACACCGAAGGCGGACGAACAACTGTACCTTTACCTGGCAATCTCAGAGATAGCGGTAAGCGTTGTCCTAGTCCGGGAAGAACAAGGTACATAATTTCCAATTTATTATGTCAGTAGAACCTTAGGCGAAGCCGAGACTAGGTACCCTCACTTAGAAAAACTGGCACTCGCTTTATTAAGCGCTTTTAGGAAACTGAAACCATATTTCCAATGTCATTTCATATGCGTCGTAACAACTTACCCATTAAGAAATGTGATGCATAAGCCCGAGCTCTCGGCCCAATTGGCCAAATGGGCCATAGAAATAAGTGGGTACGACATTGAATATCGACCTCGAACTGCCATTAAATCTCAGGTGTTGGCAGACTTTGTGGCCGATTTCACACCAACCCTAATACCCGAGGTCTAAAGAGAGTTGTTAGTTGACTCAGGAACTTCTTCGGGAATATGGACCCTTTTCATAGATGGTGCCTCGAACGCAAGGGGATACAGACTTGGCATCGTATTGAAGCCACCAACAGGTAAGTATAATTAGACAATCTATTAAGACTGTGAAACTAACTAACAATGAGGCAGAATATGAAGCCATGATTGCAGGCCTAAAACTAGCTAGGAGCTTGGGAGCGAAAGTGAACGAAGCCAAGTGTGACTCCCTTCTTGTGGTAAATCAAGTCAACGGAACGTTCGAGGTTAGAGAGGAGCGGATGTAGAGATACTTAGACAAACTGCAAGAGACGTTGCATCAGTTCAAGGAATAGACCTTACAACATATACCTCGGGATCAAAATAGCGAGGGCGATGCCCTCGCTAGCTTGGGGTTGTCGATCAAAGACGGCGAGTTTGACTCGGGAAAAGTCGTACAGCTCATAAGGTCAGTAGTGGAAGAAGGCCACACTGAGATCAACTCGACGAGCCTAACTTGGGATTGGAGGAACAAATACGTAAAATATCTCAACTTCAGTAAACTGCCCTCGAATCCAAAAGAGTCGAGGGCCCTGCGCACAAAGGCGTCCCGAATCAGCTTGTCCAAAGACGGAACCTTGTTCAGAATAACATTTGATGGCCCACTCGCGATATGTGTGGGACCGGGTGATACTGAGTACATTTTAATGGAAATCCACGAAGGTACTTGCGGGAACCTTTCAGGCACCGAGTCATTAATTCGAAAAATAATCAGAGTCGGTCATTGATGGGTCGATATGGAAAAGGACGCAAAGGAGTTCGTTCGAAAGTGTGACGAATGCCAAAGGCACGCCCCGATGATCCATCAACCCGGGGAGATGCTCCACTCAATCCTATCACCATGGTCGTTTATGAAGTGGGGAATGAACGTCGTTGGCCCTCTTCCGTACGCACCAGGTAAAGCTCAATTTATACTAATTATGACTGACTATTTTTCTAAATGGGTAGAAGCTCAGGCGTACGAGAAGGTGAGGGAAAAAGAAGTCATCGATTTCATTTGGGATCACATCATATGCCAATTTGGAATGCCAGCCGAGATCGTATGCGACAATGGGAAGCAATTCATCGGTAGCAAAGTGACCAAATTCCTCGAAGATTACAAGATCAAAAAGATCCTATCGACACTATACCACCCCAGTGGGAATGGACAAGTCGAATCAACCAACAAAACCATACTTCAGAACCTCAAAAAGAGGTTAACCGATGCCAAAGGGAGATAGAAGGAAATATTGCCGGAAGTCCTATGGGCATATCGTACGACCGCGAAATCCAGCATCGGAGCCACCTCGTTCTCTCTGATTTATGGCGCCGAAGCTTTGATACCGGTCGAGTTCGGGGAACCAAGTATCAGGTTCCGATATGCAGCAAAAGAATCGAACCACGAAGCCATGAATACGAACTTGGAACTGTTAGATGAGAGACGTGAAACCGCCCTTGTTCGATTAGCTGCTCAAAAGCAAAGGATCAAGAGGTATTATAACAGAAGGACCAACCTTCGATACTTCAACGTTGGGGACTTAGTACTAAGAAAGGTCACGCCGAACACACAGAGTCCGAACGAGGGAAAGTTGGAACCAAACTAGGACGGACCTTATTATATCATTAAAATCACCAGAAAGGGATCCTACAAGATCAGAACAGAAGATGGTAAACAACTACCAAACAACTGGAATATAAGTCACTTGAAGCGGTATTACTGCAAAGGTACGACCCTATTCTTTATTTTTATTTGCATTACGAACTAACATTTGCAGGTATCAAACAAGGGGCCATACGATATATTAGGTATGAAAGCACACGTTGCACTCTTTTTTCCTTGAACCGATTTTGTCCCAAAATTGATTTTACGGCAAGGTTTTTAATGAGGCAACAAGTAAATCGTGCTAACTTAAATTCGAAGGCCGATAGAAAATCGGTGACAACAGTATTCAAGGCCTATCTTCAATCGACTCTGAATACTGGGGGGCCACTGTAGCTTGGAAAGATATTTTAGGATTGAAGGGTCGAAGATCAATAAGATTCAATATAAGGGCCAAACGGTCAAATGAACCGTGCTCAAATAGATTGATCGAACCCTAACGCAAGTTGTACACATACATTACTATTATGTACAAGAATAAAGAGAAGTCTCTTGTATACAAACGTCTTGTTTCCAATCAAAACAAGCCCAAAGGGCACTTTAACTTGAGTTCGAATAATCACTCTCTCACTCGGGGACTACTGTCTGAAAAACAAATTTATTCGAGGGGATATAAGACTTATTAGGCAGCCCCCGAACTTTAAAGGCTAAGGCCGTTTCGAGTTAACAGAACTCGAGGGGACGTAAGACCTATTAGGCAACCCCCGAACTAAAAGGCCAAGGCCATACTGGGTTAACGAAATCCGCGGGTACAAAGCTTATTTGGATACGCCCAAATTAAAAGGCCAAGGCCATACCGGGTTAACGAAACCCGAAGGTACAAAGCTTATTTGGCTACGCCCGAATTAAAAGGCTAAGGTCATACCGGGTAAACAAAATCTGAGAGCACATCGCTTATTGGGTAATGCCCGAATCAAAGGCTAAGGCCACTCCGAGTTAATAGTACTCGAGGGCTAAGGCATTCCAATCTTTGCAAATCCAAATAAAATAAAAAAAGGCAAAGAGAAAATTCGAAAGTTTTGAAAAGAAAGCTTTATACACACACACACACACACACATATATATATAAATCCCTTTTACAGAAATCGAGCAATCTCAATACGCAATATTAAACACGGAAAGAGATAAAACTCGGTCAGGAGCGACTTGGTCTTGACTAGATCTCGCTTCGACATCAGGATTTCCGAGGTCTTCTCATTCTTCAGACCTGACTGAATTCTCAGAATCATCCTTCTCTGGAAAGGCTAGTTTTCTGGCCTCGGCTTCAGCTATCTTGGCATTTTCAATCTCCGTCGATAAATCAAAGCCTCGAGCATGAATTTCCTCAAGAGAAAGCCTGCGAGATTGCCACCTCATATGGTCAACCATATTCCTTGATTGATATTAAGCAGCTTCAGCATCGGCCTTATATTGAGCCGCCAGTTCATTAGCTTCGGCTTTGATCACGGCAACTTCCGACTTGACCATTTTTAGCTCTTTAGCCAGATTATCTCGATTTGAGATAACCATACTAATCCGAGATGAAGCTCCTCGGTACTCTTGGTTTGGACCTCGGTTTTCTCCTTTGCCGCTCTAAGCTGAGCCTCTGCTGAAGCTAACTGTGCCGAGATGTCTCTTTTTCGAGGCCAGTTGATCCATCTTGCTCCTCCACTCTGCGGCCTCAGCTTTAACCACATTCATTTCAGTTCGAAGCTGATCAATCCGATCAAGTTTTAGCCCTACTTGCTCGACCAAGACAGCATTATCCTTCTGGGTAAGCTCCAGTTTGGCACGGAGGTTCTTCACCTCCCCTTCGAGCCGTTCATTGAGAAGTTTCAAGGTGTCTATTTTCTCAATGAGCTCCCGAGCGTCAGCCTCATGGCGTTTTGACTCTTCCCAGAATCGGAGAAAAGCCTCATGGTGAAGTACCGAGGCCTGCAAGCATAAAGAAAGATGTTATGATTACTTAAAATTTTAAAGTACATAACAAATGACATCGAAAAAGATTATCGAAAGTTACCCGATTCAGCGTCTGTTGAGCTTCGTTGAACAGGAAGGGCGCATCCACCTCGTTCATTTTTTCCTGATCTTCCTCGATCACCAAGCATCGAAGATAACTAGCCACACCTACGGGGGCAGAAAGAACCCGGGCATCCTCGGGAATAGTAAAAGATATGGAGCGTTTTCGATCAGGGTAAGCGCTCGGTGCGGGAAACTGATCGACCAATTTTGGACTAAAGGAAGTCCCGATTATATCGGAGGATGAGCTCTTCCTCGGTACCTCTAAATTACCGAGCCCAAGAACATCTTCCGTGGCCGTCGAATCTACACCATCGAAGAAACCACGAAAAGGGTCTTTCGATCTATGATCTCCGTCCAGGGAACTTTTTTTGCTATTTGGGCCTTGTTGAACATTGATTCCGAGAAAGAGGGCGAATCAACCATCTCAATCGGACCCAGCGGTGCTTTCCTCATATCTGGGAAGCCTCAGTTCTTGTCTCCACCTCGGGTTCCCCAACTCGATGAAGATATGTTTCACTAACCCCTGGTTCGGAGGCCCCTTGCCCTTCAGACTGTGGCGGCACACTAGCCATAAGGTCAAAATCCTCTTTTTCCTCCTCAGACTCATCCCTCAATCGATGTAGCGAGTCCGAAGATAATACTCGATCACTAGCACTCCTCTTGGACTTACGAGTCAATCTTTTCCTTGGTCTCTTCTTCTCGAGCTTTGGGGAACTTGGGGCCTTTTTCCTTTTCTTCTCTTTATCCTGCTTCGAAACAGGGGGCTCACTGGGAGCATCATCGCTCACGGGTGGTCTCATTTCAACATCTTTTTATAAACCTGCGAAAGAGAAGCAAAACAAGTTAGAAATCTATAGCATAAAGAATTAAGCTCGAATGTAACTTATCTCACCATGAAGTCGGGCCTCCCACCGGCCTTTCGAAAGCACGCGACATGTGCACTCGGAATATGGTTTTCGGGATATGATCCCCTCGACCCACTCTTTGAAATGAGGAACTGCATCCGGCATCCGATAAATAGCTGCACCATAGAAAATTGGTAAGAGGAAGGGCAAAAGGGAAAACGGTAAACAAATTTTTAAAAAAGCAGGGTTATACTTATGCTTCATATTCCATTTCTCAGGGAATGGAATATCCTCGGCCGGGATTATATCCGATATTTTCACTCGAACAAAACGACCCAACCAACCTCGATCCCGATCCTGATCAATACTTGAAAATGGGGCTTTGCTTGCCCGACGAGCAAGTTTTATCAACCCCCCTCGATAGAGTCAGAGACTGTACAAACGCATGAGATGAACGACGGTGAAAGGATACCCCTCGATCTTACTTATAAAAAAACAGAGAAGGATAACTATCCTCCAGAAAGAAGGATGAATTTGGCTCGGGGTCACCTCATACCTTTTACAAAAGGCAATAATGACCGGGTCCAAAGGGCCCAACGTGAAGGGATAAGTGTAAACACTTAAAAAACCCTCCACGTGGGTAGTGATTGCTTCTTCAGACGCAGGAACCACCACACACTTGCTGACCCAGTTACAGTCTTCCTTGACTTTCTCGAGAATGCTGTCGGTGATTGAACAAAAGTACCTCATGACCGGTTCGCACCGGACCGGTATTGAGGAAGTTTTTTCAACCTCGAAATCAGCTCTGGTTGAGCACCCCGTGGGTCTAAACGCCTTTAGAGGGGTTCCGGTATAGGTTCCTCAGTGACGACAGGCGAAACGTTCTCAGCAGATTGAGAAGAAGAGGGAGTTTGTCTTTGAGGAACGGATTTTAAAGTCTTTGCCATTATTTTTGAATAGAGGAAGAAAGAAAAAGATGCTGATACAAAGGAAATATAATCCGTAGATAACTTGTGAAATATTTTCAGAAAACCAGAAGGCAAGAGGTCTTGAAGATAAGAATGAAGTTTTTATAAAAAAGAGCACGAACGTTTGAATACAAAGAATGAATGAGGGTATTTATAGTCTTCCAAAACGGCGGGTCACATCCTAAAGCGGCAGAACATCAACTGACACACATTTAATGCTTTGAAGAGCACTGATCAGAGTGAATCGGAAGCCCTTATGGTGAGAATCTGAGGCTCATATCGTTTTTCATCGTTACTCTCCGAAAAACGAGGGGACTATCTGTATGCGGTCAAAATCGGGCTCGATTCTATATGGTCAAAATCAGGATCGACTATCGCACGACAGGTCGGGTTCGGAATGCGTAGGGTTGAAGATCGACCCCGAGTTTTATTGAAGCGAAAAACGAGGCGAATGTCCGACCTCGAGAACACCGAGCCTGTGATCCGAAATCGATCCCGACTCTGAAAATGCTCGAGGGAAGATCACCGAACCTAAATAACGGAAAGCTAGAATATCCGTAATGAGATGAATATCGCGGCGGGAATCTCGGCACAAATCAGTGGAACCGCTTAATTAGCAAATCAGGAAATTTTTTACCTTACATGGAGTTGTACCAAATGTAGGATCCCCCTACTATATAAAGGGGGGTTTAATTATTTGTAAGGATTCTTTCCGATCATCGATAAAGACAGCTATAGATTGTTCTCTTGAATCATTTATTTCATTATCTTATTCCAAATTCTATTATAATCAATCCCTGCCCAAGAAGGATCAACCAACGATCAAAAGTGTCTAGCTTGGGTGGTTGGCATTCTTTTCATTTATTACTTAATTTTAACTTCCATTGTATTATTCGTCATTTGTATCAAATTAGACCATGTATCCTTAAAACCACGATAAATTCAATTGTTACCTGATTTTTAGGGTAAACATGTCGCACCCTTAAAATTTGCAGCCCTCTCCCCGGCATACTGAATCCCACCAAAATAACTAAACAAATCCCTTTTTTTACCCCAGATTTTCTTTCAAAATTTTCTATAACTTTTATTATTTCCCCAAGTAAAATTTTCTACTGTATTATCACCTGGGTACTCTTGGGGGAATCAAAAAGCCTCAAGTCATTATTGAGCTAATTTATTTAAATTAAAAAACAAGAGTAAATTTAACATAAATAAATAAATAAATAGGATTTTTGGCCAATAAGAGGTGCCACGTCTCTCCATATATATACACACAAAAAAAATTATGTATAGATATTATTAGTATTGTAGTTACGTATTGTTGGGCGTTAATGTTGAGAAAAAATTTTAAAAATAAGAAAAAGATATTTGTGTTTTTTGGTCTAATAATGAATAACGTCATTTTTCTTTGATATAATGTTTTAATTAATATAATTAAGGAAGAAAAAATGGAAAGATAAGGTAGAAGGAACATCGGATTTAGAAGGAAAAAGACAGTAAAAAGAAAACAGAAGTTAGCTATAATAATAATAATAAACAAATAGAAAGAACTCCACAAAGCAAAACATTTTACTTTAATTACAGAAATAAGAAAAAATGTAATTCACTATCACAGGAATATCATAAGAGTACTAATTTTTTGAAACTTATCTTCACTTCAAGAAATGAAAGAGCAAATCGATTTTTAACTACTTCACCCACTGCATCGGCAAAATTTTGCGTCATTTGTCACACCTGTAACAAAATCTCAACTTTAACACAAATTGGGATTCAAAGTATTAATATTTCAGATGGGTCCTAATCAAAAAATTATATTGAATAATAAAAATATATAGAAAATAAGGTGGAGATAATAAAGCTGTTCTCCTGAGATAGTCTCGTCTAAACAATTACAAGGATGAAATAGAGTATTTCTCAGGATATATTCAATTTTCGCACAATAACAGCTATATCAAAATTTTCTTCAAATTGAAAAATATGCTCTCCCGAATTCCGCAGACCTATATATCAACAAAAGAGAAAAGGTTATATAAACACGTGCAGTGCTATTGCAAAAAAATATAATTGATAGAGAGTATTACTTCAATGTATAAGCTCCACCTTTGATGCAATCTTTACATCTCCGAATCGCCATAGCTTTTCTCTTGACTACTTACTCTTCATGATAACAGTTATGTATTGGGTCGGATACACCTAAGTGAAGTCGGATTCGGGTACAATATGAGACCGGGTCGCCCCGGTCTGGGATCAGCAAATCGGTCGCGTAGGATGGAGTGACCGAAATAAGACAGCCGGTATAGTCGGCCAGGAGACGCTTCGTGGTTGAGAACCGGCTTCAACCCGAACATCTCGCTAATCATCGAATGTTTCGCCAGAATTAATTATCTCAACCATTACGGCCATTATGCCATCATTTAAGGGTATTAAATCCCATAATTAATGAAATTTTCCTTGTAATCAGTTCCCTGCTTTTATTATGACTCTTACACTTACCTATGACTTTTGGACTTGCCTATAAAAAAGAGGGAGACCCTTCATTAGAGGGCACGTTTTTTCATATCAGACAAGGCAGTGTACTTTATCATTTCTTATCATCTCTACTGTTCATCAGAATTCAATATTAAGCTCTCAATTACTGTTTGTCAAAGAACTATTCCACTGCTTACGATTCGTCGTCAATTATCATATATTTACGGTTTGATTGCTCTATCTCTCTTATTATACTCTGAATACTCGCGACATACTCTCATTTGGTATCAAATTAATTTACGAATCCTTAGCTCTGCGAACAAATTCAACTGTTATCCGATTTTTAGGGTAAACAGTTTGGCGCCCACCGTGGGGCCAAGGATATTAGTAAATTTTTTATACACCTTTTCTTAAAAACATAATTTTACACTTGCTCTTTGCAGAATTCTCTGTTTTTCAGGACACAGATTAATCATGGCACAATCACTCCCCCTCAGTAACGAGATCAACAACCAAATGGAAAACAACAATTTGCCCGGACATGAAGTCCCAAGCCGATGTCAATTCTCAGGTGGCGATCGAAGCCGACCAAGCATCCGGCTCGACACACAGCATCCGAGGGGAGAACCGCTCAGGAATCCAACAAAGCGGAGAGGGTGAAATCAGCCTCAGGATAATATTTGACATGCTACAAGCTCAACAAGTAGCTATAGCGCAACTGCAAAGCCGCACCCGGAGCCCAGACAGAGCAGAAAATGCTACCCCTCAAGCAGCAATCGGACAAAATGAACCGGTCGTAATGACACCGGATGAAAGCGGTGCGGGGGTCAATTCCGAAATTATCAAAATGCTGGAAGAGTTAACCAAGTGGGTCAAAACTGGCGAAAAAAGGATCAAAGCCAACGACAAAAAAGTCGAAACATATAACTCGAGGGTAGACCAGATACCGGGAGCACCTCCGGTGTTGAAGGGTTTGGATGCCAAAAAGTTCATACAAAAACCATTCCCTTCCAGCGCCGCTCCGAAGCCGATCCCCAAAAAATTTCGCATGCCTGATATTCCTAAGTACAACGGAACCTCGGACCCGAATGAGCACGTAACAGCCTATACTTGTGCTATAAAGGGAAACGACCTCGAGGACGAAGAAATCGAGTCCGTCCTCCTGAAAAAATTTGGAGAAACTCTATCAAAAGGAGCGATGACTTGGTATCACAATTTACCACCGAACTCCATTGACTCCTTCGCCATGTTAGCAGATACATTTGTCAAAGCCCATGCAGGGGCCATTAAAGTTGAAACAAGGAAGTCTGATTTATTCAAAGTCAGACAGCATGATAGTGAAACGCTAAGGGAGTTCGTATCCCGATTCCAAATGGAGCGGATGGATTTGCCACCGGTTACAGACGACTGGGCAGTGCAAGCTTTCACTCAAGGGTTAAACGCCGGTAGTTCTGCCGCATCAAGGCAGCTAAAGCAGAGTTGGATCGAGTACCTGGCCATCACATGGGCAGATATCCACAACCGGTATCAGTCGAAAATCAGAATAGAGGATGATCAGGTCGGAATCGCATCGGGTTCCTCTTATACAGCTATGGTTTTTGATCGACCTCGAAGAGACAATTTCCGAGAACCAAGGTCAAGCCGAGACAGACATCGACCGTACCCAGAAGATCGACGGCTTTTGTCGAGGGGACTCAAGGTCCCGAGACAGGAAAATAGGTACGAAGGGAACCAAAGGAACAGGAGGCCGTTGCTAAAGGGCAACTTCGAGAAAAACAGTGATCGATGAGAAGCACCCCGGTTGTCCGAATACAACTTTAATGTTGATTCGGCAACTTTGGTCTCAGCAATTGGTCGCATCAAAGACACCAGATGGCCAAGACCACTCCAAACCGATCCCGCCAAGAGGGATCCTAACCTCGTATATAAATACCATGGCACTCATGGCCATAGAACCGAAGATTGCAAACAGTTGAGAGAGGAGGTTGCCCGATTGCTCGAAAACGGGCATCTTCGAGAATTTCTTAGTGACCGAGCAAAGACTCATTATGAGAACAGGGACAGGCCGGCAGATCAAAGGGAACCAAAACATACTATCAACATGATAATCGGAGGAGTGGACGCACCCCAGGTACCAGTATTGAAGCGTACAAAAATCTCTATCACCCGTGAGAAACGAACTCGAGACTATACTCCCGAAAGGACTTTATGCTTTAGCGACAGGGAAATCGAAGACCTTGCACAACCTCATAACGATGCATTGGTGATATCAATGATGATACACGATACCCGAGTAAAACGCGTTCTTATCGACCCTGGAAGTTCAACCAACATAATCCGGTCTTGGGTCGTCGAACAGTTGGGACTAACAAGTCAAATCGTCTCCGAAGTCCGGATACTCAATGGTTTCAATATGGCAACAGAAACAACTAAGGGAGAAATAACATTAATGGTGAACGTAGCTGGTACCTCCAGGGCAACAAGATTCTGTGTAATCAAAGGTGATATGAGATACAACGCCCTGCTCGGAAGGCCCTGGATACATGACATTAGGTCGGTACCATCAACTTTGCACCAGATGTTGAAGTTCCCCTTGGTTGAAGGGGTCACCACCGTTTATGGGGAGCAGCATGCAGCGAGGGAAATGTTCGCAATAGAAGAAACAACATCGAAGTCCATTAATCACCAACAGAAAGCCAAATAGCAATTACAGAAGCCGCCCTCGAACGATGAATTTGAGGGAAAGCAACCAAATGAAGACGATTTCGGGGTACCTCGATCCTTCGTTGCCCCCGATGAAGCTGATGCAACCAAATCAACGATCGAAGAGTTGGAACAAATCTCAATCCGTCACGATGCGCCCAACCGGAAGGTATACCTGGGCTCGGGTTTAAACTCCGAGCTCAGGGGAAAATTACTCTCTTTCCTTTCGGCTAACGAACACTCTTTTGCTTGGTCCCATTTGGATATGACAGGCATACCACCGGAGATTGCGACGCATAAGCTGAGTGTCGATCCAAAATTCCAGCCGGTCAAATAGAAAAAGAGGCCCCAATCCGAAGCTAAACAGGCCTTCATTCATGAAGAGGTAACTAAGCTTTTAAATATAGGGTCCATTCGGGAAGTAAAATATCCCGAATGGTTAGCCAACGTAGTGGTAGTACCGAAAAAGGGAAACAAGCTTAGAATGTGCATAGATTATAAGGATTTATATAGAGCCTGCCCCAAAGACTCTTTCCCGCTGCCCAACATCGATCGTATGATCGATGCTACAGCTGGCCACAAGACTCTAAGTTTTCTCGATGCCTATTCTGGATACAACCAGATACAAATGGATAAGGACGATCAAGAAAAAACGTCCTTCATCACTAAATATGGCACTTATTGCTATAATGTGATGCCATTCGGGCTTAAGAATGCGGGGGCTACATACTAGCGCCTGGTGAATAAGATGTTTGAAAACCAACTAGGTAAAACCATGGAGGTTTACATTGATGATATGCTAGTTAAGTCCCTGCAAGCAGAGGACCATCTTAGTCATTTGCAGGAAACATTCGACATTCTGAAAAGATACAACATGAAGCTGAACCCGAAAAAATGCACGTTCGGAGTAGGCTCCGGGAAATTTCTCGGGTTCATGGTCTCGAACAGAGGAATAGAAATCAACCCAGACAAGATCAAAGCTATCGAGGATATAAAGGTCGTCGACAGCATCAAGGCCGTACAGAAACTCACAGGCCGAATCGCAGCATTAGGCCGATTCATATCCCGGTCATCAGACAGAAGCCACTAGTTCTTCAACCTACTAAAGAAGAAGAACGAATCCTCATGGGGACCGGAATGCCAACGCGCTTTGGAAGAACTCAAGAGGTACCTTTCTAATCCACCCTTATTACATACGCAAAAAATGGGCGAACCATTATACCTTTATCTCGCTGTATCGGAGATAGCAGTGAGCGGGGTCTTGGTTCGAGAAGAACGGGGTACCCAGTTCCCCATATATTATGTTAGTAGAACATTAGGGGAAGCTGAAACTAGGTACCCGCACTTAGAAAAACTGGCTCTAGCCTTGTTAAGTGCTTCTAGAAAATTAAAACCATATTTTCAGAGTCATCCGATATGCGTAGTGACAACCTACCCACTTAGGAATGTCATGCATAAGCCCGAGCTGTCGGGCCGACTGGCCAAATGGGCCATCGAGGTCAGCTAGTACGATATCCAGTATCGACCTCGAACCTCGATAAAATCACAAGTACTGGCCGATTTTATCGCCGACTTCACGCCGTCGCTTATTCCCCAAGTCGAAAAGGAACTAATGACTGCATCGGGGACTCCTTCGAGAGTGTGGACTCTGTTCACTGACGGGGCTTCGAATTCGAAAGGATCGGGTTTAGGTATCGTTTTAAAACCTCCAACCGGAAATACGATCAGGCAATCCATCAAAACCGTAAAATTGACTAACAATGAAGCCGAGTATGAGGCTATGATTGCAGGTCTCGAACTGGCCAAGAACCTTGGGGCGGAGATAATCGAGGCCAAATGCGACTCTCTACTTGTGGTCAATCAAGTGAACAGAACTTTCGAAGTTAGAGAAAATCGTATGCAAAGGTATGTAGATAAACTACAAATCACTTTACATAGGTTCAAGGAATGGACTTTGCAGCACATTCCCCGGGAACAAAATAGCGAAGCCGACGCTCTCGCGAACCTAGGATCAACGGCCGACGATGAAGAGATTGACTCAGAAAAAGTCGTACAGTTGATGAGATCGGTGGTAGAAGAAGGCCACGCCGAGGTTAACTCGACAAGCTTGACGTGGGATTGGAGAAACAAGTACATAGAATACCTCAGCTCGGGCAAGGTCCCGCACGATCCCAAAGAATCGAGAGCTTTGCGTACAAAGGCAGCCCGATTTTGTTTGGCCGATGATGGAACCCTTTACAGGAGAACTTTTGGAGGACCCTTAGCTATATGTCTCAGCCCAGGGGATACAAAGTACATTCTGAAAGAGATACACGAAGGAGCTTGCGGCAACCATTCGGGCTCAGATTCACTGGTGCGGAAGGTGATTCGAGCCGGCTATTATTGGGTCGACATGGAAAAAGACGCAAAGGAGTTCGTGCGCAAATGCGATAGATGTCAAAGACATGCACCGATCATCCATCAGCCAGCCGAAACGCTACACTCGGTTTTGTCTCCATGGCCATTCATGAAATGGGGGATGGATATAGTAGGACCGCTCCCTCGAGCTCCAGGTAAGGCTCAATTTATACTCTTTGTAACTGACTATTTCTCTAAATGGGTAGAAGCTCAGGCTTATGAGAAGGTCAGAGAGAAAGAAGTGATCGATTTCATTTGGGATCACATCATCTGCCGGTTTGGGATGCCTTCCGAGATCGTGTGCGACAATGGAAAGCAGTTCGTCGGCAGCAGGATAACTAAATTTTTCAAAGATAATAAAATCAAAAGAATATTATCTACTTCTTACCATCCAAGAGGCAACGGTCAGGCGGAATCAACTAACAAGACTATACTTCAAAATCTGAAGAAAAGATTGGTCGACGCCAAAGGAAAATGTAGAGAGATGCTGCCCGAAATCCTATGGGCATATCGAACATCTGAAAGAAATAATATCGGAGCCACGCCTTTCTCTTTAGTCTACGGAGCCGAAGCCCTGATTCCGGTCGAGGTAGGCGAACCGAACCTCGGTTCCAATATGCGACCGAAAAATCCAACCAAGAGGCTATGAACACTTGCCTAGAACTCTTGGATGAAAGGAGAGAGGTCGCCTTAGTTCGGATGGCAGCTCAAAAGCTGTTATAACCCATATTTGTACGTGTTATATTACACCGTAAGATAGTCTACCTTGGTTCGAGAAGATAATTACCTTTGAGACAATAAGANTGATGGAACCCTTTATAGGAGAACTTTTGGAGGACCCTTAGCTATATGTCTCGGCCCAGGGGATACAGAGTACATTCTGAAAGAGATACATGAAGGAGCTTGCGGCAACCATTCGGGCTCAGATTCACTGGTACGGAAGGTGATCCGAGCCGGCTATTATTGGGTCGACATGGAAAAAGACGCAAAGGAGTTCGTGCGCAAATGCGATGGATTTCAAAGACATGCACCGATCATCCATCAGCTAGCCGAAACGCTGCATTCGGTTTTGTCACAGTGGCCGTTCATGAAATGGGGAAAGACATAGTAGGACCGCTCCCTCGAGCTCCAGGTAAGGCTCAATTTATACTCTTTGTAACTGACTATTTCTCTAAGTGGGTAGAAGCGTAGGCTTATGAGAAGGTCAGAGAAAAAGAAGTGATCGATTTCATTTGGGATCACATCATCTGCCGATTTGGGATGCCTTCTGAGATCGTGTGCGACAATGGAAAGCAGTTCGTCGGCAGCAGGATAACTAAATTTTTCAAAGATAATAAAATCAAAAGAATTTTGTCTACTCCTTACCATCCCAGCGGCAACGGCCAGGCGGAATCAACCAACAAGACTATACTTCAAAATCTGAAGAAAAGATTGGTCGACGCCAAAGGAAGATGGAGAGAGATGCTTCCCGAAATTTTATGGGCATATCGAACATCTGAAAAAAAAAAGTACCGGAGCCACGCCTTTCTCTTTAGTCTACGAAGCCGAAGCCCTGATTCGAGGTGGGCGAACCGAGCCTCAGGTTCCAATATGCGACCGAAAAATCCAACCAAGAGGCTATGAACACTTGCCTGGAACTCTTGGATGAAAGAAGAGAGGTCGTCTTAGTTCGGATGGCAGCTCAAAAGCAAAGAATTAAAAGATACTACAATCGTAGAACTCGACTTTGACACTTCAATACAGGGGACTTGGTGCTCAGAAGAACCACCCTCAACACTCGAGACCCTAATGAGGGGAAATTGGGACCGAATTGGGAAGGTCCCTACACTATACTGAAAATCACCGGTAAAGGTTCTTACAAGCTGGGGACTTTGGATGGCAAACAGCTGCCGAACAACTAGAACGTAAGCCATTTGAAAAGATACTACTGCTAAGGTATTTTACTCTGCCTTTTCTACTTTCTTTTTACTTTGTTTATCAATACTAACGCATGCAGGGCAGTTCGACATCAGACAAACACGAAACGTTTAGGCTGAAAGCATGCGCTGCACTCTTTTTTCCTTCGTCCGGTTTTGTCCAAATCTGGGTTTTTCGGCAAGGTTTTTAATGAGGCAGCATGTATACCGTGCTACTATATAGAACTTTAACTACATTGACTGTGTTCACATCGATCTCGGGGGGCTAAAGTAGAAGATCGCTAGGGCTCAATGTAAGGGTCAAACGGCCAAAGGAGCCGTACCCGAATAGAACGATCTGACTCACCTCCGACCAACAAAGATGTACCATTACACCAATATTAACAAGGTCATTTGATGCTCATATTTATGTTGCACTATCAAGCCTAAGGGCTTCTCTTTTTAGTCTTGCTATAACTGATAGTAAAGAAAGGAATGTGTTGAAACTAAGGGAAATAAGACCTAACTAGGCATGATCCCGAAACCGATTCACGGCTAAGGCCGGACCAACTTAAAAAGGGAAATAAGACCGATATGGTCAATCCCGATTTACGGCTAAGGCCGAGTTCAATGGGAAATTCTTGTGCAGACAAACCAATTTGCGGCTAAGGTCAGATAAACTTAAAGGGAAATAAGATCGATATGGTCAATCCCGATTTACGGCTAAGGCCGAGTTCAATGGGAAGTTCTTGTGCAGACAAACCAATTCGCGGCTAAGACCAGATGAACTTAAAAGGAAATAAGACCGATATGGTCAGTCCCAATTTACGGCTAAGGCCGAGTTCAATGGGAAATTCTTATGCGGGCAAACCAATTAGCGGCTAAGGCCAGATAAACTTAAAGGGAAATGAGATCGATATGGTCAATCCCGGTTTATGGCTAAGGCCGAGTTCAACGGGAAACTCTTATTCGATCGAAGCCTAAAAAGGCAAGACCTCGAATTAAAGTTGAGACCAAACTTATTAAGGGTCCAACATTTTGCTAAGACACGACCTCGATTCTTATGAGTTTAATGGTTGGAAACGAAGCAAACAATAGCTTGATCAAGTCACTATGAATAAGGCCGAGGCCAAGTCTGTTATCACTTCGAACAAGGCTAAGGCCTAATCAAAGTGTTAATACATTTTTGGTTTTGTTTCAGAGCCAAAGCTGGGTTTACTATTTACTTGGTGACAATTTATGACAAAGCCATATATGCAAATGCACAATAGTCAAAGAAAAGCAAGCTTGAAAATATATTTCACAAAAATCATCATACAAAGGTGGGACTATAACATCGTCCGAACTACAGCAAGCAAGGTAGCGTCAATCGGAGCCATCTTCGAATTCTTCGGGAAACATTTTTCTCCTCATCTCTTCTTCTTTTTTAGTTACCTCTTTGATATCGAAGACAACTCGAAGCCACGGGCTTGAAGCTCCTCGAGCACATTAAGACGAGTCTGGCATTGGGTATATTCAGTTAGCGCCATCGATTGTTGTTGGGCCACCTCCGCATCGGCTCTATACTGAGCTATCAAATCATCTGCTTTGGCTTTGTTGGCGGCGTTTTCCAACTTTGCTTCCTGAAACCGGTTAGTCAGGGCCGCCCATTCTAGCTTGGATGATTCAACTTGAGCATGATAATACTCTTTGTCTTTGGTCAAGGTCTTGATTGTTTCTTGAGCTGTCGAGACCCGTTCCTAAAGGGTTGTCGTCTCTGCGGTTAAAAGCTCAGTCTTAATTCTCCAGCTGCTTGCCTCGGCCTTGACCTCGCCTAGCTCAGATCGAAGCTGATCTAACCGGGTGTCCATTTGTTTCAACCGTTCAATGCAAGAGGCCCGATCTTTCCTTGCGCCCGACAAATCGGTTCGGAGTTTTCACAGTTCATTCTCAAGCCGACTGCGTCGCTCCCACTCTAGTTCCATTCCTTCTTTGATGCGAAGGAACACTTCATGGTTAAGCACCGAAGACTGCGAGAAATTCAAGCAAAGGATTTTCAGTTTAGAAATAAGAGTTAAAGTGCTTAGTATAATCGAAGGGGAATAGAAGGGTCCTTACTTTGTTCAGTGCTTGCTGAGATTCATTAAGCAGGCAAGCCCAATCCACGGCGTTCATGGCAACTCGATCTTCTTGAGTTACCAGACCATGGAGATAGCTTGCTATGCCTACCGGCGGGCCCAATGCTCGGGCGTCTTCGGAAATAACAAGGGTTATCACCCGATTTCTTTCCGGATTCAAACTCGATGCGGGAAATTTATCCACCAACTTGATACCGGCTGGGGACGCACTTGATTCTGCCAGAGGACTCCTTCGAGGGATCTCGAGGCCAAAAGTATCGGACGAAGGCACCCCATCAAAGAATTCTTCAAGATTTCCTGCTGTGATCGGTCCCTTGCCTAGCCTACGAGTTCCAGCATCCTGGGACGTCTCCGAGAAAGATGGTGAATGCTCCGTTTCGGGAATATTCGAAGGCCTTGGCGCCGAACTCTGCACATCGGCTCGACCTTCGGTTCTTACCTCCTTTTCAACGCCGATCTCAAGGGAGGTACCGGTTCCCTCTGCAGCAAGCCCGGGGACTTCCCGAGGGCTTTTATTATGTTTAAGACTCCCTGCTTCATCGGAGTCCTCACTCAGTTCGGCAGCGGCATCGGGGGTTTTGGCCTTCTGAGCCGCCATTTTCCTCCTTTTCTTTTTCTCGGGCTCGGCATGATCGAGAGCCCTTATCTTTTTCTTTCCTCCTTCCTTCACCAATGCGGGAAGGGGACGAGGAACTGTCCCACTAACAACTGCCGACCTCAACTCGGCGTCTTTCGATAGGCCTGCAGAATGGAAGTTATAAAGTATTAGTGCTGAGTATTGATACCAATCGATCTGAGAGATTCGAGCACAGATGAAGCTCACTATGATTCTTGGCCTCCCAGAGACCTTTGGATATCTCTCTCCAGGCCCGTTCAGAATATGATCTTTGGGCCACGATTTTTCTAACCCAGTCTTTCAAGTCATTGATCGCACCCGGTGACTGGCGGACGGCTGCACGTGATTATGAATCAGTTATACGTCAAAAATCAGTAATGAAAGGATTAAGTATTGGAATACTTACGCGTCATGTTCCACTTCTCAGGGAACGGCATACTATCAGCAGGGATCAGATCGGAAGTTTTTATTCGAACATACCGGCTCATCCAACCCCGATCCCTATCCTCGTCTATACTCAAAAATAGCGCCTTACTAGCCCGGCGAGCTAATTTAATCAGTCCCCCTCGGAACATTCGGGGACTGTACAGCCTGAGTAGATGGTCGAGGGTGAAAGGATGCCTCCCCCGACCTTATCTATAAAGAAACGAAAAAGGTAGATTACACGCCATACGGAGGAATGCATTTGAGCTAAAGTAACTTGATACCTCCTACAAAATTCCACAATCATGGGATCTACAGGCCCTAATGTGAATGGATAGGTGTACACACTAATGTACCCCTCTACGTATGTGGTTATGGACTAGCTGGGGGAAGGTATTACTAGTTCTTTATCATCCCAATGGCAGTCGGCCTTGACCCTGTCAAGGTATTATGGGGTAATGGAACTAATATAGTCTGAAACCGGTTCACCTCGACCGGGTACAGAAGACGGCTTCTCGACTTTAAAGTCAGTACCTATATAACATCCCATTGGTATGAAGGCCTTCAATGGAGGTTCCGCAAAAGGCTCCTCAATACCGATGGGCTCAGCCTCTTCAACAGGCTGAGCAGGGGACGATTGTCTATGGGAGCCGATTTTGATGTTTTAGCCATGGAAATAAAAGGAAGCAGAAGGATTCAGAAAGATTTTGAGATGAAGAAGATGAACAGTCTGCCCAGAGGAGATCCAAAAGAGACAAAGTGAGTTAATATGTGGAGACAAAGTGAGTTAATATGTGAGGACAAAGTGAGTTAATACGTGAAGACAAACAGATTAATCTGAAGGGGAAGGAAGTATTTATACTTTTTCAAAAAGCGGAGGCACGGAGCACGAGGTACGCGGCATTAAATGCACGCATTTAATGCGGGGAAAAGTACTAGGTTCTGCAAAAAAGGTGCGCAATGATTGCCTACATCGACGGTTGTACATGTCACTATGGTGCCGTCATATATAAAATCTTTTTGGGGATCGGTGACTTTGGCGGTTGTGTTTTCATCACACGTTTTATGATAAGTATCGATCGTTTGAGTAGTGAGCCCGAGATTCGATAATTCATATCGTTTTTTGTCCTTACTCTCCAATAAACGAGGGGACTATCTATATTGGGTCGGATACACCTAAGTGAAGTCGGATAGCCAAAGCAAACTTCCTAGATAGTGCGTCAGTTACTACATTCTCCTTTCCCTTCTTGTAATGAATTACGTAAGGTAAACTCTCAATGAACTCAATCCACTTGGCATGTCGTTTATTTAGTTTCTCTGGACCTCTAAGATGTTTGAATGACTCATGATCACTCCTAATTACGATTTCCTTAGGCCATAGGTAATGTTGCCAATGAGATAAAGCTCTCACGAGGGCATACAACTCTTTGTCGTACGTAGAGTAATTCAAGGAAGCCCCCTTCAACTTTGCATTAAAGTAGGCAATAGGCTTCCCATCCTGCATAAGAACACCTCCAAGTCCCACCCCCGAAGCGTTACACTCAATTTCAAACGCCTTACTAAAATCAGGTAACTGCAACAACAGGGCAGAACTAAGCCTACGTTTCAACTCTTGGAAGGCACCCTCTTGCGGCTCCCCCCACACAAAAGGCGTATCTTTTCTCATCAACTCCGTGAGTGGTGCTGCTATGGTGCTAAAGTCTTCAACAAAGCATATGTAGAAACTAGCTAGTCCATGAAAACTTCTAACATGCGAAACAGTAGTAGGAGTAGGCCAATCTCTAATAACTTCAACCTTAGATTCATCTACCTCAACATTATTAATACGTACAACAAATCCCAAAAATACAACCCTCTCCACACAAAAGGCACAGTTCTTATAATTAACATATAGCTTTTCAACTCTCAACACTTCAAACACTTGCCTTAAGTGATTAACATGGTCATCTAAACTTCTACTATAAATCAGGATATCATCAAAGTAGACAACCACAAACTTATTAAGAAACGGTTTAAGCACATGATTCATTAATCGCATGAACGTACTAGGTGCGTTGGAGAGACCAAAAGGCATCACCAACCATTCATATAGACCAAACTTGGTGGTAACTGGACCTAAGATCAATTTTAGAAAACACACTTCAACCACTTAACTCATCTAGCATGTCATCTAATCGAGGGATAGGATGACGATACTTTACCGTTATTTTGTTGACGGCTCGGCAATCAAAACACATCCTCCAGGTGCCGTCTTTCTTTGGAACTAAGATCACGGGTACAACACACGGAGTTAGACTCTCTCGAACCAGCCCCTTAGTCAATAACTCATCCACTTGCCCTTGCAAATCCTTAGTATCCTATGGATTGCTTCGATATGTGGGTTTGTTCGGAATTTGTGACCCCGAAAAAAAGTCAATTTGGTGTTCTATCCCCCTCAACGAAGGCAGTCCACTCGGCAGCTCTTCGGGAAACATGTCCACATATTCCTGCAAAACATCATTAACGACACTAGGCAAGGGGTGAACGTTAGTAGAAACATCATCGTCACACTTAGCCAAATCAGCTCCCTTATCTTCTTCAATCTCCTCATCACTCTCCACCTCACAGATAGTACCATCATGTTCAGGTCTTAAGGTAGAACCATGACTAGTTCCTTCCCCAGCATTCTCCCAAGTACTAGCAGTTCTTTCAAGGTTCTCCATTTGGATACCAAGTGCCCTTACTTCAGCACAGAGGTCGGCCAAAGTAATATCGGTCACAAACTTTTCTCCTTCCGTAGCCATGTACCTGCAAAAGAAACAAGATTAGAGAATGTGCTAAGGTTAGTTAAAATACTCTCTCTCACTTTTGAATGACTCTCGGGTTCACTCAAATTTCGGGTAGGATTTCACACTTGTCTTCAAATTGGCTTCCTCTAATTGATTAAGTTCCTTAGCGACCTTTCAAGTTCACAAGTTCAATAGTTTCTTCTGGGTGAGTGAGTTTATATGACTCGATAGGCGGAAAACTTTTTAAGTGAGCACAAGAAGCCAAGAATTATCTACAAAAGTGAAAGTTCTGAGTTTTAGTACGAGGTCCTACAAGCTTAAATATTAGTAAATACTTAAGTAGGAAATTAACTAAGAATTACTAATTAGAATTAATGTAATCAAGAAAGAATTTCAAAATAGAAGAGATAAGGAAATTTTAGAAGCTTTCCCACTTTAGTCTAGAGAATACCAATCCTCTCTCCTTAGCCCATAGGATTTTC
>MCJB01000026.1:0-115204 GCA_002018475.1 Nicotiana obtusifolia
TGACCCTGATGCTTGCAATGTGTGCAGTATTCCAGGACATTTTCGTATTGAACTTCCAGCCACTGACCATCTCTATTCACATCTTCGTAATATCCTAGCCACACATGTGTTGGCCTTTCTTTGGTGAGGTCGATTTGAATTTTGACCTTTGCAACGCTCCCTCTGGTTTTCTGAAATGAGGCAAGGTCAAGGAAGAGAGCTTTTCCTATTGGCGAGAGCAGAGGAGTGAGTATTTCCATGTAGTACAGATGCCATGGGAGCTCAGAAATGACTACCCAAACTGGGACGATTGGTGAGTCCTCATTTGGTTTGAAAGCCGGGTTCCATGCTTCTAGCTTCATCATTTGACCTTGTATGTGCATGAATTGTTTGGTCCAGACTGTAGCGTGATCATACTCATTGTCAAGGTCAATATAGACTGTCCTTGCATTGAAGTGTGCAATTTTGACTGCTCCTCTGAGATCTGTCTGGGCTATGAAGCTTTTCCTAATTATTTCTATTCTTGGCATTATGTTAAGGAATTTGCCTACCACCGTGTATTTGCATCTCTCTGCAAATTTGATCATATAGTCTTCTCTTTTAAATATGATAGCTGGCCTTCCTTGTTTTGTTGTGATGACTGGAGGAGTAAATTTGATTGGGGCTATATCAGCTTCATGTCTAGCTTTCAATCTAGTAACAAATGATTGAGTAACGGTGGGAGGAGGAGGAGTCGGGTTGGATTTTGTGGTGTTGTTATTTGGGGGAGTGATCTTTGGTGTTGCTGCTATTGATCTTACTGGTGTGGTTACATGTGTGCCTACTGACTCCTTATTTGATGGCTTTGAACCTTTTTTGGGGTGTATTTGCTTGTCGAAATTGGAGGAGATTTTGAGAGTGGGAGTATGTGAACTGGACAGTGACTTTTTATTCATTGGTGTGGGCAATACTACATTATTTATTTGGGTTTGATCAGCAAGATGTTGGTTTGTTTTTGGGGGAGTATCAAAGCTAACCTTTTTGCCATAGCTTGTAGAGGCCTGAGAGTTAGGAGGCAGTGTTGGTTGATTTTTCTGCACGTGTTCTGCATTATCAGTACACTGCATTTCTTCTGTAAATTGTAGCATGACTTGATCTCTATCACTCTGTGCTTCCTTAGTAGTTAACTTTGTACTATCAACTGTGCTAGAACTTGTAAGGCCATGTTGGAAAGCTGTCTGTGGCAACATAACGCCCCTGTTTGTCTGTTGCATCTGTGCGAGTGAAGGAAATCGAGCAAAATGTGTTTCATTGGTGTTGTCCATTGCACTAACTCCTTTGGCAATACTTGTACCAGCATGTGGAATTAGATTAGGATTCATTGAATTTACCAGTGACTGCACTGTTCCACTGTCAGTCTGCGGCACTTCTGTGAGAGAAGGGGAAGAGTTATCATCGATTTCTTGATGTAGTTTTTGTGTTTTCTCTTGACCATTAGCTTCCTTATGAATTGGAGAAGGTTGAGAAGTGCCCTGGCCAGTCAATTGGGCTTCTTCAGTGACCATAACATTCAGTCAAACACTTGGTGTGCGCGGCAATGTCGATTCCTTCTCTTGCAAAGTTGTGGACTTTGATTCAATGGAAATTATAATTGAGGGATGGGAAATACTCTACTGAACCTGAGGAGTCGTTTGGCATTGATCTTGGGTCGATTGGCATAGTATAACACCCTTGTCGATCACTTGGTGCATAACTGGTGTCGGCAGATGGTCGGAACTCACTATTCCGGCGGTGGAGTCGTCTGAAAGTTGGTGGGGGAGTCGGATTGGACTTGAGGATGGATCCACTACACTTGGAATCAGTTGATTTGGTTCAGAAACAAGCAAGTTATGTTCTGAAATTCCCAGGCGATCGGGCGCTACAGTGATCCCCTTCTTCTTTTGATTATATGTAGCTACTGTGTTAATCTTTTGGAATGGGGTTTGTTGGGGATGGTTCACCTTCAGAAGGGGGTGTTTTTGGGACAAATCCGGTGGTTTTTCACCACCGGACGACGAGGAACCAAGCATTTGAATCAAACGTGATTACTGTTCACTTATGTCGCATGTACAGAGAGAAACTTTTTTGTTCACTCTCAAAGAAGACTTGGTTGCTAACTTGAAGCCTTAGGTTAAGAGAATTGACAAAAGTCAATATTTTTTGTAAACGATTTCAAATTCGTGATTTGAAGGTTCCTATAAGTTCGTGCGATAATTTTAGACTTGTACATATATTCGATTTTTCATCCAAGGGGCTTGGGTGTGATTCAGACGTATCATTAAGTTGGAACTTGAAGAACTTAAGAGGTCGTTTGGTATGAACACAAGTAATGCAAGGATTAGTAATGCAGGTATTAGTAATGCAGGGATTGTAGTGCTGGGATTATTTTTTATCAAGTGTTTGATTCATTGTATTAAAAATTAGCTATGCAGCGTATAATATATGCTTGTGTTTGGTTTAAAACTGTACAAAATCTTCTTTTCAATTATACCCTTGAATATTAAAAATTAAAAGGGTTTGAGGGACGGTTTAGTAATTTTAGGGTCTTATCCAGGTATATTTAAACCTGGTATAAGTAATCCCTTGGTTCTCTTGGTATTAGCTAGGCCCTCCTATGAGGTAAGTAATCCATGTATTAGGTATGCATAAATTGAATTGAGCAACCAAATATTGTATTGGACGGATTAAATTTTTATACAGGGATTATTTTTATTTTACTTAGTACAGCCTACCAAACGACCCGTAAGAGTGTTCATGAGTTTAGTTTAGACCTTGTTTCTTAGTGGTGATGTTTTCATATATATTTCGAGCATTTGAACGAGTTCATATAAGGTATTTCAACTAGTCGGGATGATTAAACGGGATCCCAGGGGTCTTGGATAAGTTTTAGGGCATTCGAAGAAGGTTTTGAGTGAAAAGGCTGCAACTGGTTGCAGGGGGCTAGTTCCTTAAATTGCTACCTAATACCAGAACTCAACTCAAACAACTAAATCGAACAAGAAAAGAAAGAGTGGCATGTAGGTCTGGCCTTCTTTGTGGAGTATTGTAATGGAGTTTAAATGAAGAAGAAAGAAAAGAAAAGTAAAGAAAAATGAAAAAGAAAAGTCAAATGAAAAGAAGAAGAAAGAAAAATGAAAAAGAAAAAGTCAAAGGAAAAGAAGAATTAAAAATAGAAAAACCAGATTTTAGGTAGACTTTTTCAAGCTCACACGCTTTGATTGCGTGTAAAATATTGTAGGTGCCACCTAAACTCAAAAGATGGTACTTATATCACTTCAAACAAATAAAAGGGAAGTTATAGAACCCCAGTGAGTTCAAATGTTCTATTGAAAAAATGAGATAAGTACAGGGGATAAAATATGTATTATTCCTATAATTTACTCACCTGCTGCATTTCTCTGATAAATAATTTAATTTGACATTCAACAAGAAATTAGAAGAATGTCACGACTAAGGTGATTTTGCCTAGTTGTATGCGTAGATTTGTCCATTTGGAAAAGGAACGCCGGTAATTTGTCAACTTTCTATTGAATTTTATTTCCAAATGCTTTTGGTTACATTTTATCGAAATTACGTTTTATCTGATACAAATATTATTGTTCCTTATACCTATATGTGTTGG
Organism: Nicotiana obtusifolia; assembly: GCA_002018475.1. Lineage (NCBI taxonomy): Eukaryota > Viridiplantae > Streptophyta > Magnoliopsida > Solanales > Solanaceae > Nicotiana > Nicotiana obtusifolia. The sequence goes on from MCJB01000026.1 coordinate 3,620, forward strand.
TGCTACTTATTCTTTCCTAGTGTTAATTGTGCTGTTAAAACCTATATATTCTTACTAGTACACAAGGAATTTTTTTTTTGGCAATGATGAGTTTTTACTTTCTAACACAAACAAGAAAATTTTAATCCTAGACAAGAGCAACTGAGAATTAGAGCACCTGACAAATCTCACAAGATTTTGAAGAATGCCTTCTGCATCTTAGAATTAGAACTAATGGATTCATCTTTACCAGATACCTATTGAACAATTCTAAGTTGAAAAATGTCATGATCCAGAATTCTAATATCGGGGCCGTGACAGTGCCTGACATCTACTTGTCAAGCAAGTCAATGTTAGATAATTAATTATCCATTTATAGAATTGAAAACAACATAACAGTAATAATTAATGATCAATAAAAACTGAATTACATAAGATAAATCCACATCATAACCCGGTTTAGTCTATTCCAAGAACTCTGGAGTCATGGATACATGAGCATGCTAGAATTCTACAGATAAAGGCTGAACGAAATACAGTTGTTCGAAATAAAGAAAACTGTAGGGATAGGATAGAAGGGGACTCAGAGGACTGCGAACACCAGCAGCTCTACCTCAAGGCTCCTGCGATAAGTCGATCTGTACAAGAACTCCTCTACACGCCGCTGGGACCAACACAGGTATTTCACAAGAAGTGAAGAAGTGTAGCATGAGTACAACCGACTCCATATGCTCCGTAAGTGCCGAGCCTAACCTCGACAAATGTGACGACCCGGTAAATCGTCTCAGGGTTACTGCCCCGTCTTCCCCAATATTTGTATCATTATGCCTTGTTATCAATGTTTTAGGTAATTTAATTGAGCAAGTTGCATTCGGAGTGAAATCGGTAAGAAATGAGACACTTAATCTCTTTCAAGGAGGCTTAAATTGTAAAAGTCAACTGTATGTTGACTTATGAGTTAGAAGGCTCGGATGTGAATTCCGATGATTCGGTTAGTTTCGGGAGAGGATTTATGACTTAGGAGAGTGATCGGAATTAGTTTTGGAGGTTCCGTGTAGAATTAGGCTTGAATTGGTGAAGTTAGAATTTTGGCGATTTCCAGTTGACAGGCGAGATTTTGATCCGAGGGTCGGAATGGAATTCCGAAAGTTTCTGTAGCTTCGATATGTGATTTATGACTTGTGTGCAAAATTTTAGGTCATTCGGACGTGGTTTGGTCGGGTTTAGATCAAAAGAGCGATTTAGAAGATTTTGAAGTCCTTAGGCTTGAATCCGATGCGAATTTGATGTTATGATATTGATTTGAACGTTCCGATGGTTGGAACAAGTTTGAATAATGTTATGGGACAAGTTGGCATGTTTGGTTGAAGTCCCGAGGGTCTCGAATGGATTTTGGATGGTTGATGGAGTTTAACTTCGGCATTTCAAGAATGTGCCGGTGGCGTATCTTCAAGAAAAAGTGGTATCATATTATGAAAATAAACTCCAAATTCTATTTTGTTTGAAGCATTAGATCCGTATCGAAATGTCAGAGCCATAACAAAAAGAATTGTCCAATTCGGACATCGTATGAGAAAGTTATGCCTATTTTTGCGACGAGGAAAAAATCTGCCGAAATGTGAGATTCGCGACGGGAATGCGAATCGCTTTTTGGACATTTTGGTCGCGAATTGAGGCAGAAAGTTGGGCGAAGATTCGCGATCAAAAAGCGAATCGCACATGTGAAGTGCGAACCGATTTTTTGACATTAGGGATCGCGTTTTCGACCCGATAAGGGTGTTTTAACTCGAATTTTAACACTTTTTAAGTAGAACCCAATGCCCATCTTGTTCTATAAGACCCATTTTCGTTACCCACGAAGAGGAACACCTCCAAACACCATAGAATCACCATAAATCAACTTCAAAACCATATTCAAAGGAGATTTTCATGGACAAATTCATAGAGGAAGAGTCTTGGTCATCTTAAACATACTTGGGGCCATAGAACTCGAATTGAAGCAAACCTTGAAGCAATTCTTGAAAGATTTTCAAGAGTAATCTCGGGGTAAGTGTTCCTAACTAAATTTTTGAGGAATTACCTCAGTTCATCACCGTTTTTAGAAATTAATTGGTGATTTAAGTGGAAAAATTGTGGAAAAACCCTAAACCTTAGATTTGAGGGTTGGAGGTTGATCCGGTGTCGGAATTCGACAAATTTTATATGGTTGAACTCGTGAGAAAATAAGGAACCCATTGAGGTGAAAAGTACTGAATTTTGAGACGTGGGCCCGGGGCCCGAATTTTGATAATTTCGGGATTTCCTAGTAGTTTTGATTATTTTCGCTTGGGCTTTGTCCCCATAGCATAATGTGACGTAATTATTCTGAATTTGGATAGATTCGACGCTCGAGGAGGCCAATTCAAAGGGCAAAGGCGTCGCGGGCTAAGGATTTAGCCGGTTTAAGGTAAGTAATATTTGTAAATGATGTCCTGAGGGTTCGAAACCCCGAATTGCACATCGTAGTGCTATGTTGAGGTGAGGCACATGCTCGATGATGAGCATGGGGTCATTTACTTCTGGGGATTGTGACTTGGTCCATCCCGATTAATGATTTTACTACATATGTGATTGAAATCTAATTGATATCATTGTGATTTGGGCTACTTGCCATAATTGGGCTTCGTGTCGGTTATGTGAACCCTTCAGGGGTATCTGTCATTGTTATTACATCGTATTGGCATCTCGCCGGTTATGTGGACCCTTCAGGGGTGTTATTGGGCATCTCGCCGGTTATGTGAACCCTTCAAGGGTATGGTTGCTGCATTGATTCATTTCATAAACTTAGTTTTGAAACTTAAATGATATTTTCAAATGATTTAAATGGATCGGGTGGCACGCCACCACGAGATGTCACATGCATGGATCGGGTGACACGCCGTCACGATATATTGCGCTACTGAACCCCGCACAGTAAGCGCCGGGTACCCAGGGAACGGGTGGCACGTCCGCTACGATAGTCATGACTTGCATTGCATTGCATTGCATTTTTGGTTGTGTTGGTTGTTCCATTTACTTCATGTTATCTATTTGAAATGTTACATGTGTTTACTGTTCCGTCGTGGATTGCTTATTGATTTAGGTGTTTCTTACTTTCAGTCATTATTTATATTTATTACTCACTGAGTTGGAAGTACTCACATTACTCCCTGCACCATGTGTGCAGATTCAGGCATTAACGGTTCCGCTTCGAGGCATTGACTACTACTGCCAGGGCGGTGATTTGGAGGTTACGAGGTAGTTGTAGGCGTCTGCAGCCCCGTATTTTGTTGTTTCCACTTTCTTCAAACAATTGTGCCAAGGATATTGTAATAGTTATTTTGTTATTAGGATTTCATTAGTGGCTCATGACTTTGTGACACCCCGATCTGAGGGCTGTAGTCGGGATGGTCTACTATATTTTCCCGCAAATTACTGTTACTTAATCGTACTTATATTATTTTTGTATTGTTAACTGTTTAAATGAGGTTTGGTTTAAATCGGCTGGCCTTGTCTTCATGACAGGCGCCATCACGACCGGGTTGGGATTTTGGGTCGTGACAACAAAATAGTGACGAGGCTATGACAAGACACTCACAACAAATCAGTACGAATAATAATAACGAAATACAAAAATATAGATAAAGCAGTAAACTCAAATAAATGGACCCGAAGGTCAAGTACCTGAGGGCCCCAGAATTACATAATCTCAATTCTCATATCGCAATACCGAGAATAAACTCTACAGTCACAAACAACTACAACACATAAAATCCGTTGTGGCGTCCAACCTGATCCCAACTTTCAACACAATATATTTTACAGCGCACAACACATTTCAAATATCATATCTTATCATTTCTTGTTGCAGCATGCAACCCGTTCCCCCAATTATCAATTTCTTTCAATACCGTCGCAGCACGCAACTCCATCCCCCAATATCAATTTATTAAAATAACAACTCAACACCACTCTTTACGAAATATCAACACTAAAGAGAATGAAACGTGCGGAATATTAAAGAACTACCAATATAAACGGAGAATATTCAACACCTCGTAATCCTAAACCTTGATGATTCATCAAGACCAAAATAGCTAAATATAAGGACAATAAAAGCGAGTAAAAACATTTGACAATGAGAATATACAATTAAGGAAAGTAAGAACATGTAGCAGGTAAGCATATATTGAGTGAGAAATGAACAAATCAAAACAAGTAACAATTAACGAGTAAAGCATATGCATATCAAGTAAGAATATTTAGCAATTAAAGCATATAACAAGAGATAACATGGAATAAATGAAGACATGAAAATAGCCCAATCCCGCATGTTTTAATCCCATGATGGCGCATATACACTTGTCACCTCGCATATACGTCATTTTCCCACATAATTCACATAACAAATATACCAACAAGTCCTAATTCCGTTACGTCAAGGATAGACATAACACATACCTTACTCCACAACCAAATCAATCAACCAACCATGGTCTTACCTTTCGAACAAGCCTCCAAACCATCTGAATCTAGTCAATTATCGATCAACCAATTCAAAATAAGCTTTAGTAACTTCCCACGAATGAAAAAGGTTCAATTCTTTGATGAATTTGAAAAAGTCAACAAAAGTCAACCCATTGGTTGCTTGGTCAAAATTCGAGATTCGGACCAAATTTTTGATTATCCATTCAACCCCCAATCCGGTTATGTGATTTGTTTCGAAATCCGACCTCAATTTGAGGTCTAAATCTCAAATTTACAAAATTTGCAAATTCTACCAAAATCCCTAATTTCTACCATAGACTCCAAGATTTGATGTTTAAAACACATAAAAAGTAATGGGGAATTGAAAGAAAATGGATTAGAGTTGCTTACCAATAATTTTGGAAAGAAAAGCTCTCAAGAAAATCTCCTCTAGAGTGCTTAGGGTTGAGAAATGGTGTTAAAGAGATAAGTCTCGATTTCCCCCTCTTTTACCTAGTTGCAAGTATCGCAATTACGAACTCTTGTTCGCAATTGTGAACACCGCCAATGTGAAACACGGATCGCAAATGCAATCAGCGCGTCAGAAACCCAGAAGATGCAAATGAGACACTTTTATCGCAAATGCGAATTGCCCCACTTCGCAAATGCGGATATCCTCTTCGCATTTGTGAAGATGCCTAGTGGTCGCAATTGCAACCAATTAATCCGCAAATGCGACTATCCCCCAATCACAAAAGCGAAATTTTCCTCGCAAATACTAGGTCTCCCAACCCAAGCCCATGCTCGCAAAGGCGATGTCTTGATTGCAAAAGCGAGGCTCGTATTTGCGAGCCAGACCATGCAAATGCGATATTTGCATATCAACACCAGAACTGAAGCACACCAGCTAACACAAAATCATCCAAAACTTACGGATACACACCCGAAACTCACCCGAGCCCCTCGGGCTCCAAATGAAATATGCAAACAAGTGTAATAACATCATATAAATTTTCTCACTACCTCAAATCATTAAAATAACATCAAATAACAAATATCGATCATCAAAACTTATTATTTTCAACTTGAAAGTTCGTTTTCACAATTTTTCACATAACACCCCGAAATGCGCTCGGGTCACTGTGGACCCCAACCAAAAGTGCGTACAAGTTCAAAAACATTATACGAACCTACTGAAATCGTAAAAATACCTTCCGAGGTCATTTACTAATAATGTTGACCGTGGTCAACTCAATTGTAAATTTAAGCAAAAAATTACTTTTTCTTCAAATTTTTACGTAAAATATTTTTTGGAAAATGACACGGACCATGCACGCAAGTCAAAAAATATCAAATGAAGCTAACGGATGTCTCAAAACATGAAAATAAAGGCTAGTACTCAAAATGACCTATCGGGTCATCACATTCTTCACCTCTAAAAGAAACATTCGTTCTCGTACGGACATAGAAAAGTACCTGGACTGGTAAAAAGGTAGGGGTAACTATTCCGCATATTGGACTTTGACTCCCATGTAGCCTCCTCAATCAGATGACCCCTCCACTGCACTTTCACAGAAGGAAAATTCTTAGATCTCAACTTACGAACCTGCTGGGCTAGAATAGCCACCGACTCTTCCTCATAGGTCAGATTTTCATCAAGCCACACCGTGCTGAAGTCCAAAACATGAGAGCTATACTTATGATACTTCTGAAGCTGGAAACATGAAATATTGGATGTACCTCTGCCAGGATATGAGTCAAAGCAAGTCTATGATTGATAGTCAAAACTCATAATTTTCAACTTGAAAGTTCATTTTCACAATGTTTCACATAACGGGCCGAAATACGCTCTATTCACCCCGGACCTTAACCAAAAATACGTACAAGTCAAAAAACATCCTATAAACCTATCAGAATTGTCAAAACATTGATCCAAGGTCGTTTACCAAGAATGTTGACCGTGGTCAACTTAAGCGGCAATTTAAGCCAAAAATTACTGTTTTTCAAATATTTAGGTAAAAACTTTTTAGAAAATGAAACGGACCACGCACGCAAATCAAGAAACATCTAATGAAACTAACGAAGGTCTCGAAACATGAAAATAAAGGCTAGTACTCAAGATGACATATTGGGTTATCATATTCTCCACCTCTAAATGAAAAGTTCATACTCGAATGGACATAGAAAAGTACCTGGATTGGTAAAAAGGTGGGGGTAACTACTTCGCATATCGGACTCAGACTCCGACATAGCTTCTTTAATCGGATGACCATCCATTGCACTTTCATAGGATTAAAACTCTTGGATCTCAACTTACGAACCTATCAGGCTAGAATAGCCACCGGCTCATCCTTATAGGTCAGATTTTCAGTCTATGAACAATGGCTGCCAACTCTAAGTCATGCACATGAAAATTCTTCTGATGAAACTTCAAATTCTATGATGCCTAGGAAATCACCCAAGCGTCCTGCATCAACACCGCACCAAGCCCAATACACGATGCATCAAAATACATAATTTAAGATCCCAAACCTGTAGTTAACACTAATACTAGGGCTGTAGTCAGTGCAGTTTTGAGCTTCTGAAAGCTCAAATCACACTCATCGGACCATCTTAAAAGAGCAGCCTTCTAGATGAACTTGGTCAATGAGGCTGAGATAGATGAAAACCCCGCCATGAACCGGAAATAATAACCCCCCAAACCCAAAAACCTCTGAATCACTGTGGCTGAAATAGGTCTAGGCCAGTTTTGAACTGCCTCAATCTTCTTAGGATCCACCTCAATGCCCTCGAAAGATACAAAATGGCCCATAAAGGTAAGTGAGTCTAACCAGAAGTCACACTTTGAAAATTTGGCATACAATTTACGATCTCTCAAGGTCTGAAGTACAATCTGCCGATGCTGCTCGTGCTCTTCTAGACTGCGGGAGTAAACTTGTAATGACCTGACCGGTCGTTTTTAGCATTTATATTCTATTCGATGGTACGAGGGCATGAGTAGATCTGTATAATGTATTATGACTTATGTGTATCGTCAGTTTTTGTTTTCAAGTGATTCAGGATATATTTGGAAGAATGATTCTCATCTTAGAAGCTTTAAGTTAGAAGAGTTGACCAAGTTTACTTTGTGTATTTGACCCCAATCGTAGTTTTGATGGTTCCGTTAAGTCCAGATGGTGATTTTGGATCTGGGCGTATGCCCGAATTGATAATTGGATGTCTCTAGAAGGTTTCAGCACTATTTGGTGAAAGATGAGAATTTGAAGGTTTGGAATGTTCATAAGTTTGACCGGGCATTGACCCTGATGTTATCGAGTTTGGATTGTATTTCTGAGAGTTGGAATAGGCTTGTTATGTCATTTGCAACTTGTGTGGAAAATTTTCGGTCATTCCGAACTGATTTGATATGGCAATGATAAAAGTGTGGGTCGCACTGAGGGCCGCAACAGGAAATTCTACAGGTTTATTAGTCTAACATCGGAAGCTTATATCTCTCAATCTATGAGATATTTGGGATGATCTAAAAACAAAAGTAGTAGTACTTGTAGTCTAGTTTCTAGAAAATCAAACTATTTGTCATTTGGATACTTGTACAAAATGTTATGGTTATTTTACTGAAGACTGGTAGTACAATTACTAATAGAGTGCGACCACACAATATGGATTGCTGCCGCAAAACTTGAAAGTGTGGATCGCACTAGGATAAGTGCGGTCAGCATTGTGGGAGGTAAGGTGTTTGTATATAAATGGGAGTTTTGGAATTTTTTTTTATTCTTCACCACTTTAGAGACTTGGAAACTCGGTTTTGAAGGGTTTCAACCTAGACCTTTATCTACAAGCTTGGGGTAAGTGATTCTAACATATATCTATGAGATTTACATGAATCCATCACTAGATTTAACATCAAAACATGGGATTTAACAAGAGAAATTGAGTTTTTTGTGAAAACCTTTCTAAAGTGAATAATTGGGTTTTGAAAACTGATTCGGAGTCGGATTTAGTTGAAAGTAGTATTGGACTCGTATTTGAATGGGTTCTCAAACTTTGTGAGTTTTGTCGGGTTCCGAGTTGCGGTCCCGGGTTGAATTTTTATTTGACTTTGAGTATTTGATTAAAGATTCGACCTTTATTGTTTGGGTTTGTTTCCTTTAGCATTATTTGATTATTTTGAGTTGATTTTGGCTAGTTTCGAGCCATTCAAAGGTCGATTCGCGGTGTTTCTAGAGTATTATTTGGCTTACTCGATATTTGATTTGGCTTGTATGAGGTAAGTATCTTATCTAAACTTGGTCGAGGTACTAGTTGCCTGAATTATTTGTGATAGCTACGGGCTATGGGTGCGCATATGTGTGGGGTTTGAGCCTATGTACCAGCACCAGAGTATTTATCCATGCTCGAGGTAGTGCTTAGGCTATGATATGCCTAGAATTGACTATTAAGCTGTAAACTATGATGTTTCTCATATTTGTAACATTGTTGTGAACTATTTGAGCCATGTTTGAGGTTACGAAGCGGCCAATTCCCTAAATAAACTTGGTAATTGCTAATTCTGTGATGAAAATTTTTATTTGAGCTATGATAGCATACTTTGCACCTGCCTACATTTTAGCATGTTATTATACCAGTCCAAGAGCATGAAATCTGATATTTATTCAACATATACATGTGTTCTTGTGTCCTTGCTTCTATGTGATATGATTTGGACTGGATGCATGTGACCACACCGAGCAGATTGTATTGTTATGCTTGTGCGCCAAGCAGATTATTTTGTAATGCATGTGATCACGCCGGGTGGAGTGTTGTTACGCATCTGACCACGCTAGGCTGATTGATTTGTTATGCCTGTGACCACAACTGATGGATTGTGATATTTGCACATGAGCTGTCCGTGCACGTGAGTTGTCCCTGCGGATTGATATTATTAGCACGTGAGTTGTTAGTGCGGATCCATATATTGATATTATATCACGTGAATTTTCTAGCACGTGAGTTGTCTATGCAGCATGTGGATACGGATCTATCCCTTAGGGTCATCCTCTCATGTTTTTCTCTTGATGGTGTACACACGGATTATGAGAAACTGAGGGGTTTCTAGTTTATATGAGCTCTGGGAGAGCTAGTTGTTGTTATCTGGATCGGGTTGCACGCTGCAACAGACTAATATTTGGTCATTAAATTTCATTATTACTTGCAATTTACTTTACTTTTTACCTGATTTAGTCGCATACCTTCCTCACATGCTGGACTGTTAACTGAGTAAAACATTTTAAAACAAGGAATTGTTAGCACCATGGTGGTTTTACCTGCATTTTCTTAAATGGATCATATATATGTTCTATACCTGTTGGATTTAAGAACTTGTTTAGGTGACTGGCGAGTATCACTTATAATTCTTGCTAATAGTGCCTCGCCGAGGTTAGTTAGGATACTTATTGAGTACATGGGGTCGGTTGTACTCATACTATACTTCTACACCTTACGTGCAGATCTTGTAGTTGATGTAGCTGTGTATGGCAGGAGCTGGCATTACAGATGTACTCGCGTTCCAGTTATGGCTATCACTTGTTCTTGGTAGCTTTGGATTCGAATTTATTCATGTACATTCCAAACAGATGTTGTAATTATTTTATTTCAGTTTTAAAAATCTAAATCTTAGTGGCCCATGACTTGTACTACTAGTCCCCGTGTTGTTGTATAACATATCAGTTATTTATCAATTATTTCTCATTAATCTCATTTGGAATATGTTGATTGTTAGTTGGTTTACCTAGCAGGTTAAGTTAGGTGCCGTCACGACTAGTGGATTTTGGGTCGTGACAAGTTGGTATCAGAGCCTAGTTTTATTGGTTCTACGAGTCATGAGCAAATGCTTAGTAGAGTCTTGCGAATCAGTATGATGACGTCCATACCTATTTTCGAGAGGCTACGGGGCATCTAGGATAAAACTTCCCATCCTTCATTCTTTATCGTGTGAGATTGATTCAATTTGAAGTGTATCTCTTTGAATTCCTTCCACTCACTCGTGTGTTGTGTTGAGCGCTCGGTATTAGCTGTGCATCGACGACTTGGTTTCATGTATGAGGTGCGAGATGTGCACTCGATGTCGTAGTTCTGGGCCAGTCTGGGAGGACTTGAGGTAGTGTTTTGACCGCAACTTAGGGCTTAGTTGTTTCAGTTGTGTGAATGTGCTTTTGGACATCTATTTTCGGTAGTGTCCCTAGGAGTGGGGCTTGTGGCTTGGTGAGTGGATGGATGGCTATATGATGAGTCTGATGTGACTGTAGGATATGTTTAGATGGCTTAGATGTGATGTGAATAGTTTGCTGGGATGTGAAGAGGACGATTGGGTGCTTGTCGTTATCTTGATGTGTTGTATGGTTATGAGTTATGAGAATGTTGAGAGATATTTTAGATGTACATTTGTAGGATGAAGTAGATTCTTATATCTTGTTGACAAGTTCACACTCGGGAAGATTATGTAATCGCAGAGTGGTGGTGTCTACGGTAGAGCATAGGGGATGCCAGTTGAGAATAAGTAGGTGCGTTATCACATGCGGGGTAGTCTATGGATGTGTGATTCTTATGATGTTTTTGTGGAGATTTTCTTTCTACCAATGGGTTATATGTGTTGTAATTTGAGTTTGGATCGCTTGAGGAAGTTGGCTTGATTGTCCCAAGGGTGAATGTGAGTTTAGCAAATGATTTGATGTATGTTATGATTAGTTCTACATAAGGTCATGAAGGATTTTGCTGAATTGCAGTGTGAGATCATGGCAATTATGGAGTAAAGGTATTGTGGGTTATCAGATGTTGTGTTCTATGCCTTCGACCCAAGTGGGGGAGTATGCTATCGACAATCAGATTGCATAGTTATGTGTTGTATTGGTTTTGGTATGAGGCATGATTGTGGAAGAGTTATGATTTGAAGAGGTTGGTTTTTAGGATCGACTTGAGCCAGAAAATTTTTGGGTGCATGATATATTACACTTTATGGATATATGGGAATCTTGGAATGATTCGGGTTTGTTATTCATGGTGGATGTGATGTGCTAAGGAAAGGGATTCACTTAGTTACTTAGAGGTGCTGATTACTTATTTAGGTGTTGGTGTGCTAATAGAGCACATGCGCTGCATTTGAAATTAGAATAAGGTGGATAACTCTCGAGAGGGTTCTAATGAGTTCAAGATCCAAAAGTAGAATTTGAGAATTTTCCAGATTTGTATATGGCTAAGATCTGAGATTTGCATTGGATCATGTCGGGACTTGTGGTATTTTTGTATCATTAGAGGATTCTACATTTTAGTATCAGAGAGGTCAAGGATATAACTTTAAATTCACATAAGGTCTCTTTAGAGTGGGTATCTAGTATGCGGTATTTTTTCAGGTGCATAAGAAGGAATACAACGGCTTATGGGCTTTAGGGCGACGTGGTTTCGTGCTAGGATCTCTTGCGGTGAGTTTTGGGTAAGGATCATGGTGTTCTAGAAAAGATAAGTGTTAACGTGAAGGCAATTCGGAAGGAACTCGGAGAAATAGCGCATCTTGGTAGTATTGGATTAGTAGGGTAATGGATATGATTGGTTCGTCTGGTTCTTATGATATGGTGGTGGCTTTACTGATGTTTTTCTGCAATACTCTTGTGCTTGACGAATGGTATGACTTGGTTATGTAGAGAGATTCGGTTCTAATGGCTTGGTCTTGCGCTTATAGGTTTCAAAGTGTACTTGATGATTTCTACCACGACTTGAGATGGAGATTTTCTACCGGTACGGGGAGTTTGTTGCGAGGTTGTGATTTCCTCCTGAACGGGATCATGTGGACGGATTATCGCTGACTGAGTATGTGTTTTGGTTGTGACTCAGAGTTGATAAAGGGATTCATGTGCTCTCATATTATGGTATGATAGAGGTGGTGCATCGTGTGGGATTGGGATATGCATTTACAAGTTTGCAGTTCTGTTTCAACGAGAAGGTCATGAGTTCTAGATAGCATGGACGGTTTTAGATCTCTAGAGAAATGTTGGCACTATCTGGTATCACATGTAAAGGGTGTGCGATTCAGAAGGTGCACTGTGTTTTGACTGTCAGATGCTTCATAGGTATTATTGTACTCGCGTGGTCGGTCGACTGCTAATGTTCAGATTTTTCTATGTAGCACGGAAGACTACTGGAAGTATTTCTCATGGAATTATTATGTATGAAGGATGTGTCAGTCACTTGAGTGGTCGAGTTGGGATCGGATATGGGGTATCTAGTATTTTAGGAATTTTGAGATTGTGCGTTCTAATAGGCAAATTGTTCCTTAGTTGCGAAATTTGAATAAGACCAAAATTGGCCAGCTGGAAGTATGTGTTATGAAATGGTTATTGTTGACTTTTGGAGGATTATTTATCTATTTGAGGGTTTTCGGAGTTAATTTGGGGGTCCATTGGTAGGCCTAATGAGGAAGTGTATTCTACACTGGGTCATATGTGTTGACTCAACACCATTATTGTTGAGGGGTATGTCATTCGGTTAGAGTTGAGTTTGTTCGTGTTCTGATATGTTCTATGTGTTACTTTTACATACTACTATAGGTTGTGATCTGTTAGTTATTTGCACTCGTAATGCGAGTCTGTTTGGGCTTTGTAGTAGAATTCGAGCGAGATGGCTCTTGGGGTATTGAATGGTTGATTGCGCCTTGGTTATGGTCTTTCCCGGTTGTGGTATATTGTGCTATTCGTTTCTCCATGGTTATGGTCATGCACCTCGTGTACTTGATGTTGATTTGCATGTGGTTGTTGATTTCAAGCATTAGGACTCGGGATATTTTATGTGAACCTGTGTTTGGATTGGGTCACGCATCACAATAGAGTTATGTTGGGTTATGATCCTTTGTGTAAGGTTCGTGTGTTTTAACTCTACTATGTGTGATGGTTTCATAGCATTGTGCTTGTGGTGGTATCTGTTCAGCTTGCGGGGCGGTTCACTCATTTGATTTTCTTTCTATTACTGGGAGTACTTAAGTTGTTGCTCGTTTGGTGCACAGATTGCACGGTATACAGCTTGAGGTGGTATTGGTGTGGTGTGTCAGTAGTGTAACTGTATTTGATAGGATGAGGTCATTGGGCCTGGAATGAGTACTATAGGATTTGATTGCGGTATATTTGGAAAGATATTGTCACTGATCGGCTTAGAATTTGGATATGGTTCTTGTTAGTTGAGTGAGCTCCATGACTGATTGATCTGATGAGTGGTTATGAGTTTCTACGTGTTTCATTCACCATTTGGCAGTGAACAAAAGTTTAGGATAAGGTTTTAGTTGATATGAACTTTTTTACCGGTACCAGATTTGTATTTGGAAGCTATTATGGTAAGAAGTTATTGTTGTGAGTATCTAAGTTATGTGGTACATCATGTGATTACATCTTGGCTTATGGTTATGGCTTGGTATAGCTTGTTCAGACTTATGCAGTGTATGGATGTGAGAGTTGGGTCTTATAATGAATTCCAAATGTTAGAAATTGGGTTCCAAGGTTTACAGACTAATGTTGAAGGAAGAATCTTAGGTTACGTTGGGTTGACTGACTTATATGGATTGGGATGACGTGGGATCACCCTGAGGTATGTGCATGGTAAGTTTACACAGTGATTTGATAGCTTTGGAATGACTCTAGGCACGTTTGAGGATGAAGGCATGTTTAAGTGGGGGAGAATGTAACGACCCGGCAAGTCGTTTTAAGCAGTTGCATTCCATTCTATGGTTCAAGGGCATGATTTGCCCCGTATGATGTATTAGGACTTGTGTATATCATCGTTCTTGTTTTCGGGTGATTTGAGATTGATTTGGAAGAATGATTCTCATCTTAGAATTGAAGCTTTAAGTTGGAAAAGTTGACCAAGTTTAAGTTTCGTGTATTTGACTGTGGATCGGAGTTTTGATGGTTCCGCTAGCTCCGGATGGTGATTTTGGACTTGGACGTATTCCTGTATTTGCATTTGGATGTCTCTAGAAGGTTTCAGCACTATTTGGTGAAAGATGGCAATTAAAATGTTTGCAATGTTCATAAGTTTGACCGGGAGTTGACACCGATGTTATCGAGTTCGAATTTTAGTTCTGAAAGTTGGAATAGGTTTGTTATGTCATTTGGAACTTGTGCGCAAAACTTGAGGTCATTCCGGGTTGATTGATATGGTTCAGCGTAAGTTTGGCATTTAAAAGTTTGAAATAGTTCATTAAGCTTGATTTAAGGTACGATTCGTGATTTTAATATTATTATATGTGATTTCAGGCCTCGAGTAGGTTCATGTTAGGTTTTGAGACTTACTGGTATGTTTGGACGGGGTCCTGAGAGGTTCGTGTGAGTTTTTAACAAGTTTAGACATCTCGTCACTTTGATAATGTCCTGGAGATGTAGAAGTGCGGAGGGCATTTTTTGTAGTGCTGAGGGCAATTTTGTAGTGCTGAGGTAAAGCCTCATGTGCGGCCACAAATCCCTAAGTGTGGAGACAATGGCAAAAGTGCGAACCGCACTGAGGGTCGCAACAGGAAATCTGCAGGTTTCTTGGTCTGACTTTGAAAGCTTATATCTCTCAATCTACTAGGAATTTGGAAGAACAACAAACAAAAGTTGTAGTCATTTAAGTCTAGTTTCTAGAAAATCAAACCATTTATCATTTTTGATATCTGTACAGAATGTTATGGTCATTTTACTGAAGACTGGTAGTGCAGTTACTGCTGGACTGCGACCACACAATATGGATTGCACCCGCAAAACTTGGAAGTGCGGACCATACTAGGAAATGTGCGGTCAGCACTATGGGAGGTCAGGTGTTTGTATATAAACGATACGTTAGGGCTTTTGTTTCATTCTTCACCACTTTAGAGACTTGGAAGCTCGGTATTGAAGGGTTTCAACCTAGACCTTATTCTACAAGCTTAGGGTAAGTGATTCTAACATATATCTATGAGATTTATATGAATCCATCACTAGATTTAACATCAAAATATGGGATTTAACAAGAAAAACTATGGTTTTTGTCAAAACTTTTTAAAAATGAATAATTGGATATTGAAAACCGATTCGGAGTCGGATTTTGGTGAAACTAATATGGATGGACTCGTATCGAATGGGTTGTTTATGAGTTTTATCAGGTTCTGAGGTGTGGGCCCAAGTTGAATTTTTGGTTGAATTTGAGTATTTGATTAAAGATTCAACCTTTATAGTTTGGGTTTATTTCCTTCGGCATTATTTGATGATTTTGAGTTGATTTTGACTACTTTCGAGTCGTTTGGAGGTTGGTTCGCGCGTGATGGTGTTTTTAGAGTATTATTTTGCTTGCTCAATATTTGATTTGGCGTGCTTGAGGTAAGTATCTTATCTAAACTTGGTTGAGGCAATAGTTTCCTGAATTATTTGTGATAGCTACGGACTATGGGTACGCATATGTGTGGGGTTTGAGCCAATGTGTGAGCACCGGGATATTTATCAATGCTCGGGGTAGCGCTTAGTCTATGATATGCCTAGAATTGATAATTAAGCTGTAAGCTATGATGTTTCTAATATTTGTAGCATTGTTGTGAACTGTTTGAGCCATGTTTGAGGTTACGAAGAGGACAATTCCCTGATTAAGCATGGTAATTTCTAATTCTGTGATGAAATTTCTGATTTAAGCTATGATAGCACACTTTACACATGCCTACACTTTAGCATGTCATTATACTAGTGCAAGAGCATGAAATATGATATTTATTTATCATACACATGTGTTCTTGTATCGTTGCTTCTGTGCGATATGATTCAGATTGGGTGGATGTGACCACGCCGGGCGGATTGTATTATTATGCCTGTGATCGCACCCAGCGGATTGTGTTGCTTTGCCTGTGACCACACTGGGCGGATTGTGTTGTTTGGAATGTGACCACGCCAGGCGCATTGTGTTGTTATACATGTGATCACACCAGGCAGATTGATATTTGCACGTGAGTTGTCCGTGCATCACATGGGTTATCCTTGCAAATCCAGATAATATAGTAGGTGAGTTGTCAATGCAGCACGTGAGTTGTCCGTGCGAATCCAGATAATATAGTAGGTAATTTGTCAATGTAGCACGTGAGTTGTCCGTGCCGCGTGTGGATGTGGATCCATCCTCCTAGGGTCACCCTCTCATGTTTCTATATTGATGGTGTACATGGGGATTGTGAAACTGATGGATTTCTAGTTGATGTGAGCTCTGGGAGAGCTGGTTGTTGTTATTGGGATAGCGTGGCATGCTGCAACAGGCCTTATTGGTTTATTGTAATTTCGATTGGGTTGCATGCCATAACGGAAATATATTTGGTTATTGCATTTCATCTTTACTCGCAATTTCCTTGACTGTTTACCTGGTTTATTCGCATACCTTCCTTATATGCTGGACTGTTGACTGAGTAAAACATTTTAAGATAAGGAATTGCGAGCACCAATGTGGTTTTACTTGTGTTTTCTTGAATTGATCATATATATGTTCTACACCTGTTGGATTTAAGAACCTATACGGGTGACTGGTGAGTATCATTTATAATTCTTGTTACTATAGCCTCGCCGAGGTAAGTTAGGATACTTATTTAGTACATGGGTCGGTTGTACTCAATCTATACTTCTGCACCTTGCGTGCAGATCTTATAGTTGATGCATTTGTGTATGGCAGGAGCTGGCATTAAAGATGTACTCGCATTCCAGTTATGGCTATCACTTGTTCTTGGTAGCTTTGGATTCGATTTTTTTTCCTGTACATTCCAAACATATGTTGTAATTATTTTATTTCTGTTTGTAAATCTAAATCTTAGTGGCCTATGACTTGTACTACCAGTCCTCGTGTTGTTTTATAAAAGATCAGTTATTTATCATTTATTTCTCATTAATCTCATTTGGAATTTGTTGACTGTTAGTTTGTTTACCTAGCGGGTTGGGTTAGGTGTCATCATGACTAGTGAATTTTGGGTCGTGACAAAATCAAAATATCATCAATGAAGGCAATCAGAAAAGAATCCAAATAGGGCTTGAATACATGGTTCATCAAATCAATAAATGTTGCTGGGACATTAGTCAAGACAAATGAAATCACTAATAACTCATAGTGACCATACCGAGTCCGAAAAGCTGTCTTAGGGATATCAGATGCCCTAATCTTCAACCGATGGTAGCCAGATCTCAAGTCAATCTTGGAAAACACCTTGGCACTCTGAAGCTGGTCAAATAAGTTATCAATCCTCGGCATCAGATACTTTCTCTTGATAGTGACTTTGTTCAACTACCGATAGTCTATACACATCCTCATCATTCCATCCTTCTTAGTCACAAACAAAGCTGGTGCACCCCAAGGCGATATTCTAGGTCTAATGAATCCCTTATCAAGCAATTCCTAATACTGCTCCTTGAATTCCTTCAACTCAACTAGAGCCATACAATATGGTGCGTGGAAATGGGCTGAGTGTCTGGAACCAAGTCAATGCAGAAGTCGATATCTCTATCGGGTGGCATCCCCGACAAATCTATAGGAAACAACTATGAAAACTCACGCACAACTGGTACTGAATCCATGGAAGGAACCTCCACACTAGGATCACGTATATAGGCAAAATATGCTAGACATCCATTCTCGACCATATGTCGAGCCTTCATATAAGAAATGACCCTACTGGTGGAATGACAAGAGACCCTCTCCACTCCAATAGAGGCAACCCCGACATAGCTAATGTCACGATTTTGGCATGACAAAACAAGATAACATGATATGGTGACAACCACTCCATGCCCAAGATCACGTGAAAATCCACCATATCAAGAATTAGAAGTTCTACCCTAGTCTCATAGCTCCCAATAGTGACAAAACAAGCACGATATACCCGGTCTACCATAATAAAATCTCTAACAGACGTAGATACAAAAATAGGAGCACTCAAAGAATCACGAGACATATCCAGATATGAAGTAAAATAGGATAACACAAATGAATAAGTGGAACCCGGATCAAATAGAACTGATGCATCTGTATGGCAAACTAGAATAATACCTGTGATAACCGCATTCGACGACTCTGCCTCAGGTCTAGCTAGGTATGTATAAAAATGAGGCTGATCCCCACCATTCTGACCTCCGCCTCTCGGACGGCCTCTAACTAGCTGGCCTCCACCTCTAACAACCTGACCACCACCTCTAGCTTGACCCCTACCTCTAGCTTGATGTGCGGGTGGTGGAGCAACCTGTGTCGAAATAATGCCAAGAGTAACCTATTATACGCTCAAATTACACCTATATAAATGGTGTAAGTCGGTCGATGTAAAATATAATAACCCAACTAGGTTGGGGTCGAATTCCAAAGGGAATACGTATGAAAAGGTTACTTGAATAGTGTGTCACTTGACTAAAGCCATAATTCTTTTCCCTTAGTTTGGAAAGAGTTTGGTAGTTATGATTTGTTAAGAGAAGTTATTTTGTTAATAGAATTGATTAAAAGGATTAAGAAACCAAGGCTGTGTTCCTGTCTATGGAATGTAATGCTATCGATGTTAATATAATATATTTTTAATGGGAGGTCTTTGATATGCAAATGGTTCCTAAATGACAACCCAATATTTCCCAATAGTTAGATAGTATATCCTCTCCTTGATTTTCTTAAATATAAAAGAGTTACAATTATTTATGCTAAGTAGAAACCCATTTATTCCTATGCGATTTTATTAAACAAGGTTTAAAGCCTTGAGTTCTTGCTATTCAGTTCTACCAAACCCTAACCCATTTTTCCAAGTGAAAGATTGAGTAAATTGGCACTAGTTAATGTTTACAATCATCAACCATAAATATGCATAAGAAATGAATAGAAATATATTCAATGGTAAATACTCATTAACATTACACCCACTTAGGGTCCACAATCTTAATATTTAAAGAGCTACACATAGTAGACTACAAAAATAAAGCATTAAATATAGTCATAAAAGCTTACAAAGAAGGCAAAATCTTGGAATCTCTCACAAAAAGTTCCAAAACAAGTGGTGTATTCAATGCTCTAACGTGTAGGACCTTTTTCAGAAAAGAAGACCAACAAAACCCTAGTTATTATATTTATAATGGCCCAAAATTTGTGAACGAAATGTGACAAAAATAGCCCTTCAGATTAGTCTGCGATCACATAATGGATTGCGGAATTGATCTGCAGTCTGCACATCAGTAGCAATGCCACGGATTTGATCTCTAGTATTTCCAGATTTCCGTCGCATATCGATTATGCGATCCACATAACTATTTCCCGGCTGTATAATGGATCACAAATTCGCCTTCACTGGAATTCGTCTTCCATTTGTGTGACACTTCTGTTGTTCGTACATAAGTTATGCGATCGCATATTGAACCGGAAATTTGACTATTGAAATTGAGATGGGTAGGATATATCTGTGATAGGTATCCGGTTCGCGCATCACTTCTGCAGTCGCATATTTGCCTTCTTCATGGTTTTTGTCATCTTTTTCATGTTCTTGGCTCTTCAAGCCTGATTTCCTGTAAAAGTCTATGAAATTAGTATCGAAAGTGTCGCATTTCTATGGCACATCACCCTGTTGTGGTCTGCTGCTCATCAATTTAGGACAATACCTCTTAATGTGACCTGCGTTGTCGCACTCAAAGCAACCCTTCGGCTGGCCTAACTGCTGAGTTTGAGATGATCCCTAGTGACTCGAACGACCACTATACTAAAACTGTAGCGGTGGTGCACAAATATGAGTGGAAGGTGTACTGAATATTGGTTTCTTAGGACGAGACAAAGAAGAACTACCACTGCCCGAAGCACTGTGTGCTACCCGAAGCGCCTACTGAATTGACCTATGAAGATAGCCTCTCCCAAATGAACCTTTGCCTCCAGATGAGGCACCATTGAAACCACAAAAATAATGAGGCCTCTTCTCAGATACCGCCTCTCTAACCTGACCACGAATCCTCACGATCCGTCTAGTAATCTCTACAGCTTGCTAGAAAGATATATCATTCCCAACTTTCTTGGCCATCTGTAGCCTGATACCAAAAGTAAGGCCATCTATGAATATCCTCACCTTCTCCCTATCAATAGGAATCATGATAGTTGCATGGTGAGATAGGTCCAAAAATTTGGTGTCATACTGGGTAATAGTCATGCCACCCTACTGTAGACGCTCAAACTGGTTGCGATACTCCTCTCTAAGTGTAAAAGGAATGAACTTCTCCAAAAGTAGCTGTGAAAACTGATCCCAAGTGAGTTGAGGTGAACCTGCTGGTCTGGCTCGAACATAATCCTACCAGCATCTCTTGGCAGAGCTGGTCATCTGAAACACAGCGAAGTCGAATCCATTGGACTTTACAATACCCATGTTGAGAAACACCTCATGGCAACGATCCAAATAATCTTGTGGGTCCTCATAAAGTGTACCACCAAAATGAATAGGAAAAATCTTGGTGAACTATCCAACCTCTTCAATCCCTCAGAAGATATCGTGGGTCTCTCCCCAGGCTGTTTAGCAATAACGGGCCGAACTACTCCAACTGCAGGAACCGCCGAAGTCTGGTACAGGGAAGCCATCTGCTCCAGAGTGTGAGTGACGGGAGTCTGAGCTCCTCCCCCCAACTTGAGAGACAGCTGGTGCCATAGGAAATACTCCAGCCTAGGCCACACTCTCCATAAGGCCCACTAAGCAGACTAGGGTGTCCTGAAGTATGGGAGTAAATATGAATCCCTCTGAGACCTGAGTGGGTCTGGCTGGTGCAATCTGAATAAGGTTCTCCTCCTCACTCTTGATCTAAGGCTCTGAAACAGGTGCTGCTACACGTTCTTTAGGCTGAGCTCTGCCTCTGCCTCGACCCTTACCTCGGCCCCGGCCCTTACCCCTTGTAGTGGCCGCAACAGGGGGCTCCGGCTCCTGCCCAGCTGTGGATGTTGTGCGTGTCCTCACCATCTGCGAGAGAGCAACAATAAAATGGTTCAAACTTCATTGCTAGAATAAAGTCGCATGATAGAGAAAAAAAGAAGTGAAATTTCCTAAAACGCTCTAGCCTCTAGAAGATAAGTAGAGACGTCTCCATACTGATCCTGCAGACACTACTAAGCTTGCTCATGACTCGCGAGACCTAGGCAACCTAGATCTCTAATGCCAACTTGTCACGACCCGGAATCCAAACATCGGAGCCGTGATGGCGCCTAACATCTACTTGCTAGGCAAGCCAACATTAGATAATTAATTATGTATTTTTACAATTTAAGACAGCATAACAGTGATAATTAACGATTAACAAAATTGAATTACATAAGATAAATCCATATCATAATCCGATGTACTCTATTCCTAGAAATCTGGAGTCACGAATACACGACCATACTAAGAAGTCTATAGATAAAGTCTGAACAAAATACAACTATTCAAAATAAAGAAAAAGTAGAGATAGGATTGAATGGAACTCCAGGGACTGCGAATGCCAGTAGCTCTAACTCAAGTCTCATGTTGTAAGTCGATCCAGGAAAGAACTCCTCTACACACTGCAGGACCAACACGGCTATCGCACAAGTGGTGCAGAAGTGTAGCATGAGTATAACCGATCGCATGTACTCTGTAAGTGCTGAGCCTAACCTCGACGAAATAGTGATGATGCTATGAAAAGATACTCACAATAACACTGTGTGAATAATAATAAGAGAATACAAAAATATAGATAAAGCAGTAGACTCAAATAAATGAACCCGAAGATCAACTATCAGAAGGCCCCAGAATAACATAATCTCAATTCTCATATCGCAATACCGAGAATAAACTCTACAATCACAAACAACCACAACACATCAAGTCTGTTGCAGCATGCAACCCGATCCCATGTTTCAACACAATATCTTTTACAACACATAACTCATTTCCAATATCATATCTTATCATTTCCTGTTGCGGCGTGCAACCCGATCCCCCAATTCAACTACTTTAAATACCGTTGTGACGCGCAACCCGATCCCTGAATATCAATTTATTAACAAAACAACTCAACACCACTATTTACGACATATTAACACAAAAGAGAATGAATCATTCAGAACATTAAAGAACTACCAATACAAATGGAGAATATCCAACACCTCGTAATCTCATATCTTTACGGTTCATCAATATAATGATAGCTAAATGGCTCATGTCGTCGAAATAAAATAAAAGAGTGCATCAAATCAAGTAATATAAGGACAGTAAAAGCAAGTAAAAACATGTGACAGTGAACATAAGAGTAAGGCGAGTAGGAACATGTAGCAGGTAAGCAAATATTCAGTGAGAAATGAACAATCGAAACAAGTAAGAATTAAATAACAATTAAAAATTAAAGCTTAGATATCAAGCCAGAATATGTAGAAATTTAAACCATATAACAAGAGATACCATGGAATAAAATAAGACATGGAAGTAAACAGCCCAATCCCGCATGCATTAATCCCATGGTGGCGCATATACACTCGTCACCTCGCATGTACGCTATTTTCCCACATAATTCACATAAAAAATAGACCAACAACTACTAATTCTCTCAAGTCAAGGTTAGACATAACACTTGCCTCACTTTGTTACAAAATTAATCAACCAACCACGGCCTTGACATTCGAACAAACCTTCAAACCAACCGAATGTAGCCAATTATCGATCAAACAATTCAAAATAATCTTTAGAAACTTCCCACGAAGAAAAAGGTTTAATCTTTAATGAACTTGAAAAAGTCAATGTCGGGTACGCTTTGTCAGAATCCACGATCCAAACCAAAATTCAATTACCCATTCACCTCTGAGCCCGTTAGTGCAATTTATTTCGAAATCCGACCTCAATTTGAGGTTTAAATCTCAATTTTACAAAATTCCGTTATTCTACCCAAATCCCTAATTACAACCATAGAAATCCTGATTTGATGTTGAAAACACATGAAAAGTAATGAGAAAATGGAAGAAAGTGGATTAGAATTGCTTACCAATGATTTTGCAAAGAAAAACGCTCAAGAAAATCGCCTCTAGTGTTTAGGGTTGAGAAATTGTGTAAAATGAGCTAAGTCTCGTGTTTCCCCTCTTTTACCCACCTGCAGGTATCGCAATTGCGAACACTGCAAATATGAAACACGGATCGCAAACACGATCAGTGCGTCAGAAGCCCAAAAGTCGCAAATGCGACACTTTCGTCGCAAATGCGACACTTTCGTCGCAAATGCGAACTAAGCAGATATACTCTTCGCATTCGCGAAGATGCCCAGCGGTCACAATTGCAACCAATTAGTCCTCAAATGCTACTTTTTCCCATCGCAAAAGCAAACTTTTTCTCTCAAATGCAAGGTCTCCCAGCCCCAAGCCCATGCTCGCGAATACGATGTGTTGATGACAAAAACGAGGCTGAACTAAACACACCAGCTAACTCAAATCATCCAAAACTCATTTGATATACACCTGAAACTCACCCGACCCTTCGGGCTCTAAACCAAACATGCACAAAAGGATAATAACATCATATTAACTTTTCTGCTACCTCAACTCAGCAAAATAATATCAAATAACAAAAATCGATCATGAAAACTCATGATTTTCAACTTGAAAGTTCATTTTCATAATTTTTCACATAACGCGTCGAAATGCGTTCGGGTCATCCTGGACCCCAACAAAAAATGTGTACAAGTCCAAAGATATCATACGAACCTACATGAATCGTCAAAATACCGATTCGAGATCATTTACCAATAATGTTAGTCGTGGTCAACTCAATTGCCAATTTAAGCGAAAAATTATTTTTTTCAAATTTTTACGTAAAAATTTTACGAAAAACGAAACGGACCACGCACGTAAATCAAGAAATATCAAATGAACCTAACGGAGGTCTCGGAACACGAAAATAATGGCAAACACTTAAAATGACCTATCAGATCTTCACATAAAATAACCCATGTAACACAACTTGCTGACAAGGAAGCTCAAATTTTCACCCAAATGTAAAAGCGTAGTGCCCAAAAAAATATATTTTTGTCGAAAAATATGGCGTTTTCACCACAAAAAATTGACATTCTTGGAATTTGGCTTCTTTACCCATCACTTCTAATCTGATTCAATAGATCTGAAACTAACAAGCATAAAAATCAGTTCAAGATTGAGTCTCTTTTAAGATTTTGGTATAGGTAAATTTTCACGAAGTCAATTTTTGAGCAAATGAAGATATTTTGGGCTTCTTTTTTCCCGTGGAATATAGAATTTTTCTTTTATTTAACTTTTCATTTTCATGTTCTTCTCAGACGGCAATTAAGTAAACTTTTTCTTGAAAAGATTCAAGCTTTATCTAATATGAGAATTGTATTCTTTGCTAAAAGCCCTGATGCGCTCTTTGTTTCCCACTCTCTTTGTCACGACCGTAATCATGATGGTACCTTGTTTTTAAGACTAAATAGCCTAATACGCATTGAAAATTTAACAGAAACAACGACTAAAATAATAAATTAAACCATTACATGTTATGATAAAATCCAAACGGATCAACAGTTACATAATCCCCAAAACTGAAAGAACTGAGTCATAAGCTCTACTAAAATAAACAAAGAAGCTCTAATACAATATTGTTCGAAAGCAAAAGAAAACAGTACCATAAGATCTCTAGAAGGTGACTCCGAGGCCTGCGAGTGTGAAGTAGGTATACCTTGAAGTCTCCGCGAAGTCTGAGTCAATTCATTGGCGTCCGGCACGAGCAGAAGTACCTGGATCTGCACAAAAATATGCAGAAGGGTAGCATGAGTACACCACATAAGTATCAAGCCTAACCTCGGCAGTGACAAGGCCAGGTCAAGACACCTACTATACATAAAAACCTATGTAGAATATTAATATAATCTAACAACGAAAAGCAAAGAAATAAATGACAACAAAGCAGTACGATGATATAAGGCTAGCAACGGAAATAAAGGCAATAAAGGACAACAAAGAGTGAATATATGATAAGATCAACAAGTGATCAAGTACAGTCAAAATACAAGTAAAACAAATGAAGAAAAAACAATAACCGTTCAAATACCAGCTTTTTAACATAGAACGTACAATAAGAATCACACCTAAGGTACCGCACCTCATATTCACGTTTCACAAATCACAATTACAATCTTCCTTATATCGCCGCGTGAGTGGTGCATTTAGTTTAAAAATATTTTTCCGAGATAGCTACATGCGCTTTAGCCCACTTATCTCACCGCGTGGCTTCAAGTAATTCCCTTGCTAGGAACACGCGTATAAATCTCACCTTATCTCACCGCATGCACATCAATATCCACCCTTATACCGCCACATGTGCATCAAATCACTACACATTAATCAACTCGCACCAACATGTGCGCATATGCCACAACATTGCCAAAAATAATAATATCAATGTCACCACAACACATTCCCACGGCTCAACTACAATATATACAAGAATCTTAATAACAGCAAAATGAGCGAGAAATAACTCAACAAGGAAAAGTAATCCAATAATCAACTATTTCAACTACAAACGTGTTAATAGCACTCAACAACTACAACTTTAATAACTCAACAATGAAGGTATCTCTATGAAATGGCAACTTCAACTCTATTGCATAACATAAGCTTAACAATGAAAGAGGTAGCATGAAATTGCAACTACTAATAAATGCATATAAGAGTAACTTCGACAATGGAAACTAGAACATGTAATAACAATTTCGATTTAAGCATGTAAGAATAAACTTCACAACGAAAGATGGAACAAATAATACCAACTTTAATTAAATTCTTATAAGTAATCTAATAGTCTTAACAGGTCAATTTTCACATATAAGCCCGTGTACACACTCGTGACCTCATGTACACGTCTTCTACATAATTAAAATAGTACAATCAACCTAACCACTTCTTTGATTATCGTGCCGATTTGTTGATTTCAAAATATAAGCTTTTGTCTTTCTATTCTCTCACAGGTGGTGAGGACACGCACTGTTGGATCAGATGATCAGACACCCGCGCCCCTACTAGAGCTGCGAGAAGCCGAGGTAGAGGTCGAGGAGGGGCACGAGTTGTAGCCAGAGTAGTGACTGAGGAGCCACCAGTAACTCCGGTTGGGGGACATACACCCGAGGCGCCTGTTGCTACCCCTGGACTCCAGAAGACCCTAGTACACTTCCTGAGTATGTACGTTACTTTAACTCAGGTGGGGCTAATCCCAGTCGCACTAGCTATATTTCAAGCTTGGGGAGGAGTTTAGACTCCTGCGGCCCGTACTCCAAAGTAGCGACTCCATGTTGATCAAATTCTGGGAGTTATGCCTCTCAAATATAAGTACAAATGTCTCCATACCGATTCGCAATACTCTACTAAACTTGTTTAGGACTCGTAGCACATATGAACCTAGAGCTGTAATACCAACATGTCCCGACCCTAAAATACCCCCTTAGGTAGTTGTGACGACACCTTGTCTCTAAGATTAGGTAAGACTAACACACATTAAGAATTTAATCGAAACGAGGACTAAGAAAAAAATTAAATTGATAAATATCATGATAAAACCCAAATTGATCAACAGTTACATAATCCCCAAAACCGGTGGAACTGAGTCATAAGCTCTACTGTATATACTAAGAATCTCTAATTCAATACTGTTCGAAAGTAAAAGAAAATAGTAGCATAAGATCTCTAGAAGGTGACTCCGAGGCCAGCGTGCGTCAAGAAGATATATCTTGAAGTCTCTGCGAAGTGTAAGTCATCTCACTAGCATCCGTCACGAGTAGAAGTACCTGGATCTTCACAAAAATGTGCAGAAGCGTAGCATGAGTACACCACATAAGTATCAACCATAACCTCGGTAGTGACGAGGCCATGTCGAGACACCTACAAGACATAGAAACATGTGCAAAATATTAATATAATTTAACAACGGAAAACAAAGAAATAAATGACAACAAAACAGTATGATGATATAAGGCTAGAAACGGAGATTATGGCAATAAAGGACAACAAAGAGTGAACATATGATAAAAGCAACAAGTGATCAAATACAGTCAAAATACAAGAAAAACGAATAAAGGAAAAATAATAGTTGATGTTTAGTGTAAAGTATATATATTTCTATGTATATCACCTTATATTTGGCTTTTGTTTTGTGAAAGTGGGATGTTAATTGCTACGATTCATATTAATCTGAAGTGTTTTTATGTGTAGGAATGAGTCCGGAGCAATTGGGGGCGAAACGAGCAAGAATTAAGCCAAAACGAAACAAAAATGGAGAAGGGGGAAATTGGGCGCCACAGGCAGCGCCTGGCGCCACCTGTGGCGCTGAAGGCAGAGAACTCACAGAATTCACTGGAGACAGCGCCCTGGTGGGCGCCTGGCGCTACCCAGGGCGCCGATGACACGGACCTCGCCTATTTTGCCTAGGACTCTGCTATTTTCGTCCCTACACCTCCCCAACACCTATATAAACAACGGGAGAGATGTGATTTTGGGAGCACAAACACAACACGGAATCAAGCGGAAGCAACAATTCTCAGTTTCTTCATCTTTTCTAGTATTTTTACAATTTATTCAAGATCTTATATTTTGGTTTGATTAGATCATGAGTAGCTAATCACCCATTGTTCCGGGGTTGTGATTAACCATGAATATTGTTGTTTGATATTAACGATACCTTGATTATAATTCACTAATATATGGTTGTTTCTTCAATTCTATGTTTACTTGCTTAATTGTTTGGCCGGCAGTTAGGTTCTATCAACTATCTATGCTATGTTTGGGAAAACCATGTTTAGATTAGAGAAGAGTTGAAGAGGGCATGTTCTTAACCTTTAGGGGGAGCGGATTCGTGGTTAGGATAGGAATATACCTAATCACCGTGCTTAATTAAATATCGTGATTTTATTGCGTTTTCAATAGGTTGATTCCATAGGAATATAGGCGTTAATCTATTGAGAATAGGCGAGTAGTATTTCGGGAGAAGGCTATGAGAATACTTATCGATTAATTAGCAACCATGAGTGAATTATATGAAAGGGAGAGTTAATTAGAACACAATAAGATTGGTAAATTAATCATAACCATGGAATATTTGTCTCTATTGACTAAACAACAATTAATTAGTTATTCGATAATTTAGTTATAACTTAGAATTGTAGTTTAGCGTAATCAAACTATTGAACTTGAATTTTACTTGATTGAATAGCAATATTAGTGTGTTAGTAAGTTGTTGATTTAAGTCCCTGTGGATACGATATCTGGACTCAAAATCCTATATTACTTGTCGACCATGTATACTTGCGTGTGCGTTAGGGAGCAACGCGCAAACAATCTTCTTCCTTTCGATCCTGAAATTGAGCGAACATTACACAGAGTAAGGAGAGAGGTAGAAGCCAGAACTAGAATTGAAAGAGAGTTGGACATTGTAGTTCAACCACAGCCAATAGAGATGGCGGGTAATGCTGAACGAGCGGTGATAGAAGCTGCAAGGCCCAATCTTGCTAACATGACTCAGGCTATTGTGAAACCTGATATCATGGGGCACTTTGAACTTAAACAATATATGGTGCAGCTGATTCAATCTACGGGGCAATATGTGGGACTGTCTCATGAAGATCCGCAGAGACATATTCAAAATTTCTTGGAAATCACGGATACTTACAATTATCCAAACGTTTCCAAGGATTATGTTAGGTTGACACTATTCCCCTTTTCACTGTTGGGGGAAGCAAAGGAATGGCTGCAAAAAGAGCCCGAAAATTCAATCTACACGTGGGACAATCTAGCCAGGAAATTCCTAATCAAATTCTTTCCCACCAAAAAGACAAAGTCACTGAGAAGTCAAATCCTTGGATTCGAACAACGTGATGGGGAAACTCTTCGTCAAGCATGGGAAAGATACAAGGAGCTACTTAGAGATTGTCCACATCATTGTTAGATGGATGAGGTTTTGGGACATACTTTTGTTGACGGATTAGATGAGGCTTCAAAAATGAATCTCGACTCAACTTGTGGAGGCAGTTGCATGGCAAAACCTTACAGTGAAATCCAACTCTTGCCAAACAACTTCATGGCTAATGATCATAATTGGCAAGGGGATGGTGATTCACGCAGAGAAATTAAGCCGAAGGGAGCTGGGTTGATTGAACTGGATGACTTCGCAGCTATGAGAGCAGAGATGGCAAAACTGGCTAACCAAATGAACAGAATGACGATGCAACAGGTACAACCGAGGCAACAGGTACAACAGATGTCTTTGTGCTGTGAAATGTATGGTGACAACCATACGAGTGACATGTGCCCCACAAATCCGGAATCTATATATTATGTGGGACAGCAGAGCAGGGGGCCAATGAATCAAAGTACGCAATATGGGAACACCTATAACCCGAATTGGAGGAATCATCCCAATTCTCATGGGGTGGAAATCAGCAGAATCAGAATCATATTAGACCCCAAGGAAATTTTAATCAACCACAAAGGCAACCTCAACAGGCAGAAGATAATACAAATGATTTGTTGAAGCAGCTGGTGCAAGACAATAAACAATTTAGGACCGAATACCAAACCCTCACCACAACAGTGAGGAATTTGGAGCGTCAATTGGGACAGCTTGCCGGGGCTCAAAATACTAGACCAGCTAGAGCTCTACCTAGTGACATTGAAGCAAATCCTAGAGTAACCATTAATGCCGTGTCGTTGAGGAACGGGAGACAACTGGAAGAAGTTGAATCTAAAAAGAGAAAACGGGTGACTTTTAATGAGAAGCCAACCACCATAGAGTCAACAGCAGAAAAAGCCAAAGAACCAAAGAAGCCGGCTGGAGAGGCAGTGGCTGAGCAACCCCCACAATTGGTTGCAAGGCCACCACCTCCATTCCCTCATAGATTGCAAAAATTAAGGGATAATGATGCATATAAAAATTTTCTTGATATCTTGAAGCAGGTACAAATTAATATTTTGTTGGTTGATATATTACAAGAAGTGCCTAAATATGCAAAGTATATCAAGGATATTGTGGCAAATAAAAGGAGGCTGACCGAGTTTGAGACTGTGGCAGTCACTTAAGAGTGTAGTTCCAGAATTCAAGGTAAGCTGCCTTAAAAATTGAAGGATCCAGGTAGCTTCACCATCCAAATCTCTATTGGGAAACATGTTGTTGAACGAGCTCTATGTGATCTTGGAGCAAGCATAAACTTGATGCCGCTATCAGTGTTCAAACAGTTGGGGTTGGGTGATCCACGCCCAACAACATTTATATTACAGTTGGCTGATCGCTCCCTGGCTCATCCTGAGGGAGTGATTGAAGATGTACTGGTCCAAGTTGGTTCGTTCATATTTCCTGCTGACTTTATCATCCTGGATTACGAGCCTGATCAGGACGTCCCATTTATTTTGGGGCATTCATTCTTAGCCACGAGCTGAGCGATTATTGATGTTTAGGAAGGAAAAATGACGATGAGAGTAGGTGATCAAGAAGAGGTGTTCAACGTTTATAAAGCACTCAGGTTGCCAACCCACTATGAAGAATTATCCATGATCTCTGTGGTGGAGAGTGCTTCCACATCATTAGTGCCTTACATGAGCCCGGTTGATCCTATTGAACGAACATTGATTGGGATATGGAATTTAATGAAGATGATATGATGGGAGAAATTGAGCAAGCACTAGATATGTCTTGTAGTTATATCCAGGGATTCAGAAAATTTGAAGAATTGGAAAGGCCTATCACTCTAACCCTTCCCAGGCCATCTATTGAGGAGGCTCCAAGGCTAGAACTCAAGCCACTTCCAGCGCATCTGCGCTATGCCTATTTGGGAAATTCTGAGACGCTGCCAGTAATTATTTCATCCAGCTTGAGCAGCACTCAAGAAGAAAAATTGCTTAGAGTCCTTCGTGAGTATAAAAAGGAAATTGGGTGGACTATAGCTGACATCAAGGGTATTAGTCCCTCATTTTGCATGCATAAAAATTTTTCTAGAGGATGGACACCGCCCCAGTGTGGAGAAGCAAAGGAGATTAAATCCTATAATGAAAGAGGTGGTGAAGAAGGAAGTAATAAAGTTGTTCGATGCAGGTATCATTTTTCCTATTTCTGACAGCAATTGGGTCAGCCCAGTTCAATGTGTGCCTAAAAAGGGAGGAATGACTATAGTTGAGAACGAAAAGAATGAGCTAATTCCCACTCACACTGTTACGGGATAGAGAGTATGCATTGATTATAGAAAGCTCAACAAGGCAACTCACAAATACCACTTCCCACTTCTATTCATCGACCAAATGCTAGACAGGTTAGCTGGGCATGAATACTATTGCTTCCTTGATGGCTACTCGAGATACAACCAGATTGTCATATGCCTAGAGGATCAGGAGAAGACCACTTTTACTTGTCCTTATGGCACTTTCGCCTTTAAGCGAATGCCGTTTGGACTTTGTAATGCACCAGCCACTTTCCAGAGATGTATGATGGCTATTTTCACCGACATAGTGGAAAAATTCATGGAAGTGTTTATGGATGATTTTTCAGTTTTTGGGTCTTCTTATGATGACTGCTTAAAGTATTTAAGCAAGGTGCTAGCCCGTTATGAAGAAAAAAATCTGGTGCTAAATTGAGAAAAGTGTCATTTTATGGTACAAGAAGGCATTGTTTTTGGTCACAAAATATCCAGGACTGGCATTGATGTGGATAAAGCTAAGGTGGAGGCGGTTGAAAAATTACCTCCACCTATTTCAGTGAAGGGTGTCCGGAGTTTCTTGGGACACGCAGGTTTCTATAGGCGCTTTATTAAAGATTTTTCTAAAATTGCCACTCCTTTGTGCAGGTTGCTCGAAAAGGATGTATCTTTCAACTTTGATGATGCTTGCCTCAAGGCCTTTGAAGAGCTTAAAAAGAAGTTGGTGACTGCTCCCATTATCGTGGCACTGGATTGGTCCTTACCATTCGAACTTATGTGTGATGCAAGTGACCTTGCTATTGGGGTAGTGCTGGGCCAGAGGAAGGACAAGGTGTTCTATTCCATCTACTATGCAAGTAAAACTCTCGACGATGCACAACAAAACTACACCAGCACGGAAAAGGAGCTGTTAGCAGTAGTATGGGCTTTCGAGAAATTCCGAGTATACTTGGTGGGAACAAAAGTCATAGTCCACACCGATCATGCAGCAATCAGGTATCTGTTTATGAAAAAAGAATCTAAGGCTAGATTAATGCGCTGGGTTTTATTGTTGCAGGAATTTGATGTGGAAATATGAGATCGGAAGGGGACACAGAACCAAGTAGCTGATCATCTATCCTGGTTGGAAAATCATGATCACGTAGAGGAAGATGGCCAGATTATAGAAGTATTCCCCAATGAGCACCTTTTTGCTATAACTCATGATTCTTCCCCATGGTACGCTAATTATGTGAATTATCTGGTGAGCAGCGTACTTCCTCCTGAAATCAAAGTTGAAGCTAGAAAGAAGTTCTTGCATGATGTGAACTTCTACTACTGGAATGAGCCCTACTTATTCAAGCAATGTGCTGATCAATTGACGAGGAGATGTATTCCTGAAGAAGAGGTGGAGTCACTACTGCATAATTGTCATGTATCACCTTATGGAGGCCATCATGGAGGAGACAGAACAGCGGCAAAGGTGCTACAGTCCGGTCTCTTTTGTCCAACTTTATTCAAGGATGCTCACGCATTTGTTAAGAAGTGTGACCAACGCCAGAGAACGGGCACAATCACACGGAAGCAGAAGATGCCTCTAAACAACATTTTAGAAGTTGAGCTTTTTGATGTTTGGGGGATAGATTTTATGAGACCGTTTCGACCTTCCAGAGGGAACAAATATATTTTGCTAGTTGTTGCCTACGTGTCGAAATGGGTGGAGGCAATTGCTTTGCCTACAAATGATGCAATGGTGGTAGCTGCGTTCGTGAAAAAGAACATCTTCTCGAGATTTGGGACTCCACGGGCTTTAATCAGCGATGAAGGAGCTCATTTTGCAATCGATTGTTGAATAACCTTCTAGCCAAATATGGAGTTCGCCACAAAGTTGCTACAGCGTATCACTTATGGAAAAGCTTGCCACTTGCCCGTTGAACTGGAGCACAAAGCATACTGGGCAATTAAAAAGCTGAACATGGACTTTGAGGCAGCGGGCGAGAAAATGCTCATGCAGTTGAATGAGTTGGATGAGTTCAGGCTGCATTCTTATGAAAATGCCAAGTTATATAAAGAGAAGACAAAAACATGGCATGAAAAGCATATCAAGCCACGCCACTTTGAGCCAGGCCAACAAGTGTTATTATTCAACTCGAGATTACAATTATTTCCTGGGAAGCTTAAATCAAGATGGTCAGGTCTGTTTTAAGTGGTGACGGTCACTCCGTATGGTGCGATCGAGCTGCGTGCTTTGAATAGTGAGCGGAAATTTTTGGTGAATGGTCAGAGAGTTAAGCATTACTGAGGAGGTTTGATTCCATGAGAAAACCAAGGTTGTGCTCGCTGATGAGTAAGCGAGAATCTCAGTTGTGCCGCGACGTTAAATCAGGCGCTTGTTGGGAGGCAACCCAATTTTTATCGCTTTCTTAGTTAACTTCTTGATTTATTCTTTTAGACTAGATAGGGTAGTACACTTGATGTACAAGTGTAGAAATATTAGATATAATGGTGTAGGACATGTAAAATGTATAAGGGTCGAGGGATTGGGATGATTAAAAAAAAATAAAATCGGGAAACAGCGTCTAGGCCAGCACCTAGCGCTGCCTGGGGCGCTGTAGGCAGAACACTTCAAGACCCCCAGTGCCATGAGGGCGCGAGGCGCCAGCTGGGGGGGGGTTATTTTTGTTTATTTTTCTAAAACCCAAACCCATTTAACCCGACCCAATTACCCGTTTACACTAATATTAACATCCATTTTCTTTCCCAAACCCACCCAAATACAAATACAACACACGCTGCTTCTTCTTCTGATTCCCGCGTTTCCCTCCCCCCACCCCTTCACAAAAATTTTCAAATTTTCATTCTCTATTATCTCCATCCCCAGGTATGTGTTTACGCTTCTTCTTCTTCTTCTCTTCTCTTTTCTTTATGTATTTTCGTTAGTAAGTATACACATTCCCAACCCTAAGACCACAAATCCCCCATAGTTCATATAGATTTTTCATGTAATTCTATTGACACTATTATGGTGGTGTGTTGTTTGGTGGAAAATTGTATGTTTCATGTGTAGTCAGAGTAGTAAACTAGAATTCCCTCTACTTCTTTGAAAATCGGGAGGGCCATTATGTTCCACCATTGTTGAAATTGAAGAACACACGACACGCTCACATTCTGTTTATTTAAATGCCTGAATGAAAATTTTTGTGCACCGGTGAAGTCTGAGTAACCGAAGACACTTGTGTATGTGTTTGGGCTAAGTGTGGGGTGTCTCGGGAGAATTTTACCAGTTGGGGGATATAACTTTGATGCCGAACATGCTCTTACACCACTATTTTTGTATATGTATGTTGTAAAATTTTGTGAGTTAGCTTAATGTAGTATAATTTAGAATTAGTACAAGGTGCCGAGCTTATGCCTTTAGTTATCCTTATTGACTATTCACATTGCCATGATCAATAAATATTTTGTTACATGGGGAAGTCTTGAGTACCCATAGTTTTTGTGTTGGAACACTTGTACTTATGCTTCGGGGTTTTTAAGTGTGGGGTAAATTGACAACTTGCATGCCTACGGCATATGTCTTGCACTTTGCTCACATTCCTGTTTACTCGTGTTGCAGGATACTATGGCACGTGACAACATTAGTAAAGGGAAAATCACTAGAAAATCCTCCACTACCTCACCGGTTACCAAAAAGCGAAAACAGGGAGAGAGCTCTTCTAGGCAATCCAAAGGGAAGCAAGTGGATGAGGGGTCTCAGCGAGTACCATCAAGGCCTCGTCCTCACTTGGAGTTGGTAAATGATGCTGCTGCTGATTGGCATCAAGACTTTGTGCCAACGGGACGATATGTGTCAGAGATGGGTATTAACACCACTTCCTTAGAAAGGAAGTTCGCAGATGTGCTTGCCAGACTGCGAGCTTTACGGATGGAAAAATTTTTTTAATGCCCGGGGCCTGCGAACTTGACTATGGTCCGTGAGCTTTATGCAAATTGGAACTATCACAGCTCGACCTCCCATGTCCGAGGAATAGATGTGCCGATGGGCAGAGAAGATTTGTGCAACTATTTAGGGGTTGAGAATGCCGACCCACGGAGACTTCGGCGCCTAATCCAGAGTCCTAAGTACGAGCTGATACGTCACACGTTGTGTGGCGTCGATTCGAATGCCAAATGGATGAGGAAGTAGGGAAATATCCATCTCTCCATGGTACGTGCAGATTTTAACAACACTGCCAAGGTTTGGCAGAACTTTGTGCAGGTCAGATTAATACCTGCCGAGCACAGTAGTGATTACACTCGTGCCAGAGTGTGTCTTATCTTCTCTCTGATGACCGGCCGACCCATTAACATCGCTGAGATCATGCTCGACGAGATGGCCCGCACCAGGTTCGGGTGACAGATTCGGCGGTTTTTCTTCGGCAATCTTCTAACTCAATATATGCGGTCTTGCAGAGTACCTGAGTACCCCGGGCACGGTGAGGTTGTGGAGGCACCAACAGGGCTCATGGACATCACCTCGATTATGGAGACATCGTCCAAACTCACCCCAGCTGCTCGACTGGAGCGAGAAGAGAATTTTAATAGGTACATTTATAACGCTTTAAATTTGCTCATGAGCAGGACCGGCGTGACCGATGTGGAGCGCATGCACTTGAGAGATGACTTATCCAGCGCCTCCAAGGAGATGTTGGGGATTGCACCTGGCAGCCCTGTTCATCCATCGGAGCACGCCAACACGGTCCAAGGCTCGGATACAGAGGGTGAGGATGGCGAATGGTGCTACCAGACCGATGGCTATGGTGCCCTTTGAATCGGATTATGAGGAAACCGGCACGGATTGACAGGGAGTTTTCTTCTCACCCTACTTTGTTTTA
This sequence comes from Nicotiana obtusifolia, assembly GCA_002018475.1. NCBI lineage: Eukaryota > Viridiplantae > Streptophyta > Magnoliopsida > Solanales > Solanaceae > Nicotiana > Nicotiana obtusifolia. The sequence continues at coordinate 40,101 of MCJB01000026.1, forward strand.
CATGTTTGCATGCATCGAGGGCTATGAATTATTTAAGTGTGGGGTGGGCGAAATACCCGTGTTATGAATGTATATCATGTATGAATTAGCTTTATTTATTTTATTTTTTTATAGTTTATTTTGGTTCTTTTAAGAGTTGTATTGTTATTATTTTAATGTATAAACTGACAATATTTGAAAAAGTTTGGATTTTTCCCGATGATGGATCTCTTTCTTGAGGGATAAAATCTGATTAAAAACAACAAAAAGATTTTTAATTTTTATGATAGTTAGGTATTATTCCTTGGTTTTTCTTAAGGCACCGGTTCTTTTTCAAGGATGTAGGTCGAACCGGGCAATTTAGTTTCGTTGTAGGAATAGTTTAGGAAGAAACTGAGTTATTTTGAGATACTCATTGACATGGTTGATGCTGGCACAATAAGCTATGACATACATTCTGTTTTCCCGCTTCGTTGAAGTGAATTGTTAAGCCTAAGTAAAAAGTAAACTGCCTATTTTGTGACGCCTCTTCTCAGTTGTTTGACTTATATGCCATATAGTGTAATATTGCTTAATTTTTCTCAATTATGTGTGCTTGCTTGACTTGAGATTTGAATAGAACCGTCGTGATTGAGTCATCTGCAATGTGTGAGTAAGGTATTTTGATTCTCTATGCTATCCGGTGTAGTCTAGAACTTGCCCCGTGTGTTAATTGAAGCGAAATTGTAAGTTGGGCTAATCTAGGAGATGATATAGGCATTTTCTTGTTTGATTATGGATATGCTTATCACATAAAAATAAAATTGTCCGTTGTTAGCCCCTTTGGTACCCACATTACGAGCCATTCCCTTGTTTTGTTCTTGAATTGATCCTATTTGAACCTTTACCTCTTAAGGCACTTAGTCGCTAAAAGAAGTAAGGGTAGAGATTGGGGATTTTCTTGCTTTTGAGTGGAACCATGGAAGGACCTGTTGGTGCACTAAAGTTGAAATTAAGAGTCACTAGCTGATGAGTTAATGTATGGAGTGCGAAATAGAAAAAAAAAGAGAAAAAACAAAAAGGAAAAAAAGAAGAAATAAAAGAAAGAAAAAAATAGAAAAAATGAGAGCGAAAAACACATAGAAAACAATTCCAATACCTATTGATTTGTGCTAGTGGAATGATAGAAGTGCTTAATTGAAAGAGGAGGGCTACGTATGAGACAAGTGAATTGATTGAAAAGAAAAGGTGCTCGAGTTGTGATTTTAGTGTATTAAGTGGTTAGGAGGACTACTCACTATTCCTAAATATATCCTACCCGTCCTTTAGCCTACATTACAACCTTAAAAGTCCTAATTGATCCTAGGTTTGACTAGCTTAAATTAGTTGAGATTTACACTACGGGCAAGCTTATGGTATGACCACGGGAAGCATATGAATTCTTTTGAGAGTGAATGAATTTTGTTCAATTGTGTGATATCATTAATCTATGTTCACTCTTTTGTTGTGGTAAGAGCACATAATTTCATGAATGATTGGTAATGTTGTAAATTTTCTTATTGGGTAAGTGCATGAATTGAGATTGCTTAATGGCTGCAAATCGACTCTTGAGGTTGGGTGGTGACAAATAGGTTGTTGAATTATAGTGAATTGTTATACTTGGATAGACTTAACGGGAAAAATATGGATTATTTGTGTGTTCATGCTTATTTACCGGTGTTGATCATGTTCAAGAGTATGATGTGTGGTTAAAAAAGAAAAAAAGTCGAATGCTCCTTTATGATATGAAGTTATACGTAGTTGAGAGGTTGTTAAATAATCCCATTGCTCGAGGACAAGCAAGAGTCTAAGTGTGGGGTGTTAATGTTTAGTGTAAAGTATATATATATTTCTATGTATATCATCTCATATTTGGCTTTTGTTTTGTGAAAGTGGGATGTTAATTGCTACAATTCATGTTAATTTAAAGTGTTTTAATGTGTAGGAATGAGTCGGGAGCAATTGGGGCGAAACGAGCAAGAATTAAGCCAAAACGGAACAAAAACGGACAAGGGGGAAATTAGGCGCCACAGGCAGCGCCTGGCACCACCTGTGGCGCTGAAGGCAGAGAACTCACAGAACTCACTAGAGACAGCGCCCTGGTGGGCGCCTGGCACTACCCAGGGCGCCGATGACGCGGACCTCGGCTATTTTGCCTAGGGCTCTGCTATTTTTGTCCCTACACCTCCCCAACACCTATATAAACAGGTCAAAACCTATTTGGACGGGAGAGACGTGATTTTGGGAGCACAAACACAACACGAAATCAAGCGGAAGCAACAATTCTCAGTTTCTTCATCTTTTCTAGTATTATTACAATTTATTCAAGAACTTATATTTTGGTTTGATCAGATCATGAGTGGCTAATCACCCATTGTTCTGGGGTTGTGATTAGCCATGAATATTGTTGTTTGATATTAACGATACCTTGATTATAATTCACTAATAAATGGTTGTTTCTTCAATTCTATGTTTACTTGCTTAATTGTTTGGCCGGCAGTTAGGTTCTATCAACTATCTATGCTATGTTTGGATTAGAGAATAGTTGAAGAGGGCATGTTCTTAACCTTTAGGGGGAGGGGATTCGTGGTTAGGATAGGAATATACCTAATCACCGTGCTTAATTAAATATCGTGATTTTATTGCGTTTTTAATAGGTTGATTCCATAGGAATATAGGCGTTAATCTATTGAGAATAGGCGAGTAGTATTTCGGGAGAAGGCTATGAGAATACTTATCGATTAATTAGCAACCATGAGTGAATTATATGAAAGGGAGAGTTAATTAGAACACAATAAGATTGGTAAATTAATCACAACCCTGGAATGTTTGTCTCTATTGATTAAACAACAATTAATTAGTTATTCGATAATTTAGTTATAACTTAGAATTGTAGTTTAGCGTAATCAAACTATTGAACTTGAATTTTACTTGATTGAATAGCAATATTAGTGTGTTAGTAAGTAGTTTATTTAAGTCCCTGTGGATACGATATCTGGACTCAAAATCCTATATTACTTGTCGACCACGTATACTTGCGTGTGCGTTAGGGAGCAACAATAGTCGTTCAAATCAACAAGCGTTTTCAACATAGAATGTACAACAAGAATCACAACTGAAGTACCACACCTCATATTCATATCTCAATAGTCATAATGACAATCTTCTTTGTATCGCCGTGTGAGCCTGCATTTAGTTTAAAAATATTTTTCCCGAAATAGCTACACCTACTTCAGCTCCCTTATCTAACCGCGTGGCTTCAAGTAATTCCCTTAATAGCAACACGCGTATAAGTCCCACCTTATGTCGCCGCATGCACATCAATACCACCCTTATAAAAATGCATGCGCATCAATATCACAACACAATAATACACTCGCACACACGTGCCCACATGCCACAACATTGCCAAAACCAATAATTCCAACTACAACACATAACCCACAGCTCAACCACAATATGTACAAGAATCCAATAACAACAAAATGAGCGAGAAATAAGTCAACAAGGAAAGGTACTCCAATAACCAACAATTTTAACCACAAACGTGTTAATAGCTCTCAATAACTACAACTTCAATAACTCAACAATGAAGATATATCCATGATATGGCAACTTTAACTATAAAATAATGCATAACATAAGCTCAACAATGAAAGAGATAGCATGAACTAACAACTACTAATAAATGCATATAAGAGTAACTTCGACAGTGAAAAATAGAACATGTAATAAAAACTTGGATTAAAGCATGCAAGAATAAATTGAACAATGAAAGATAGAACAAATAATAACAACTTCAATTAAATGCTTATAAGCAGTCTAAGAGCCTAAACCGATCAATTTTCACATACAAACCCGTGTACACACTCATCACCTCATGTACACGTCTTCCACATAATTCAAATAGTACAATAAACCCAATCCTAAGGGGTAATTCCCCCACTCAAAGGTAGAAAAGATACTTACCTCAACTAGGCAAAATCAACACTCAAAAATGGATTTTCCCCTAAAATGCGCCTCCGCACGGCTCAAATCTAAAAGAAAAATAACTTAGTATCATCAAATAATGCAAGAGAAACCAATTATGATTAATAAGGCTATGATCTTTTACACAATTCCTCAAAAGTCGACCCCAGGTCTCCCCGGCCAAAATCCGAGTCAAAGGACAGATCTCGACTACCCATAACCTGTAACGATCCGACCGGTAGTTTTGAGCTTTGGCATTCCATTCGGTGGTTTGAGACTTTGAGTAGCTTCATGTTATGTTTTATGACTTGCGTGTATGGATGGTTTCGGTTTATGAGCGATTCGGGATTGATATGGAATAATGATTCTCATTTTAAATGCTTTAAGTTGGAAGAGTTAAGGTTTGACTTTTGGGTAAACGGACTCGTTATTGGGTTTTAATTATTCCAATAGATTTGTATGATGATTTTGGATATGTCCACAATGTTTGATTAAATTTCGATGAGTTTTGGAAAGTTTGTGTTGTATGGTGATTGTTTTTGGTTTCGACGTCAATTTGAGCCTAAAGGTTACCATATTGAGCAAATGGCCTTTTTGTGTTCGACTAAACCATTATATCCGTATTGTAATTTTAGAACCATAGCAACTGGAATCATCAAATTTCGACATCGTATGAGGAATTTATGATCATTTTACTAAGAATTGGGTTGCTAGCTTTTTTTGATTCATTACGAAATTGCTACTGAATTCATATTTAAAAATCCGCACTATTTCCAAATATTGAAACCAGCATATCTCATTCATTATAAGGTCAAATCGAGTGATTCAAAAGCCTAACTTGACTGGAATTTCATGAGGAATCCATTGGAGGCATCAAAAGCGAGTTTCGCGATTATTTGACACAAGAAACATCATAGAATAGCTGGGTAGAAGCATATAATATCGAGGGTTTGTTCATTTGGTCATATTTTGAGTTGGGGAGCTTGGATTTGAACATTTTTGGAGGAGATTTTCACCACATGGATTGGGGGTATTGTTCTATACTCCGTTTTTGGTTATATTTCATGAATCCATCTTCATTTTTGGTATTTGATTGATGATTTCAAAGTGAAATTTGAGGGTTTTGTCTAAAATTTCTTAAAGTGAATTTTTGAGTTTTAAACATCGATTCAGAGTCGAATTTGAGTGAAACTAGTATGGTTGGACTTGTAATTTAATGGGTTGTCAGATTTTATGAGTTTCATATGATTCAAAGGTGCGGTCTAGGTTTGACTTTTTCATTGACTTTGGACTTTTGATTAAAGATTCCATCTTTATCGATTGGGTTTGTTCCCTTTGGCATCATTTGATGTTCTTGAGTTGTTTTTGGCTAGTTTCGAGCCAACCGGAGGTCGGTATGTGCGGGATGGCATTTCTGGAGTATTATTTGGCTTGCTCCGTATTGGATTCGGCTTGTTCGAGTTAAATAACACTTCTAAACTTGATGCGGAGGGTATGAATCTCTGAACATACGTGTTATGTGTTTGATGTTGAGGTGATGCACATGCTAGGTGAAGGGCGTGTGGGCGTGCACCGTGAATTATTACTAGGTTGATTTTGTTATACTGTGTAGTTACCAATCTTGATTCTATCCATGAAATTTCTACGTTCTGAGGTAATTGAGTTATGATCCATGTTAGAAACCATGTTTAGGCTATATGGTTATTCTTTTGGGACCCACTAAGGTCATTTATGCTATTAAGTTATTTGCTTAAATTGCAATTACATTCTTAGTCATATTCATTCATTTGCATATCATATCTCAGTCTCTGTCATCATTTATTGTTAAATCATATATCATTGTTTGGGCTGATTGGCATGAGATTTGTGAGTCTGAGAGACTGGAGAGATTGATGACTGAGTTGAGGCCGAGGGCCTGATTGTGAGTTATATTTATGGGATCTGGTTGCACGCTGCAGCAGGATTTATTGATTCATAATGGATCGGACTGCACGCCACAGCAGGTTTTATTGATTCTTGATGGGATCGGGCTGCACGCCGCAACATGCCATGTCGGCTTATATTAGCGCTTGGGTAGATCCGCTCCTCCAGAGTCTGACATACCAGCAGTGAGCGCAGGTAACGAGTGCCGAGTGATGGAGTGTATCGAGTGATTGAGTGTGAGACAGTGAGATTGAGTACTCTGAGAGTGTGAATACTGCATTTGCAAGGATGGCTTCACAAATGCGAAGCCTGCCACCCCACTGACCCTTTGCAAATGCGATATGAATTTCACAAATGCGCCTCTAGCAAATGCGAACTGGTTCTTAGCATTTGCAATAACTGCAGCACTAGCACACAAACTGGTATGATACAAGTCCAAATCAATCTGAAACACGTCCAAGACTCACCCGAGCCCCCGGTGCTCCACACCAAACATTCACACAAGTCTAAAAACATCACACGAACTGGCTCGCAATCTCAAAATACCAAAATAACATCTGAAACCACGAATCAACTACCAAAACACATAGAAAAATGAAACTCAAGAATTGCTAAAATCACAACCACGCGTCTGACTCCCACCAAACCAACTCAGAATGACACCAAACTTTGCAGACAAGTTCCAAATGACAAAACGGTCCTATTCCAAGTCCCAAAACCAATATCCAAACCCAATAGCTGCAAAGTCAAACCATGGTCAAACTTATCTAAACCTTCAAATTGCCAACTTTTGAGAAAAATAGCAAAATCAACCTAGGAACCTTTAAATACAATTACGAGCATACGCGTAAGTCCAAAATCACCATACAAACCTATTGGAACCATCAAAACACAGCTCAGAGGTCATTTTCACAAAGGTCAAACCTTAGTCAACAATTCTAACTTAAGCTTCCAAACTACGAACCAATTGTTCCAAATCAATCTAAAATCTCCCTGACACTAAATCATCCATCCTCTCAAGTCACATAACAAAAAATAAACACATGAAAATATTCCTAAGGGAAAATGGAGCTCAAATACATAAAATGGCTGGTCGGGTCGTTACATTCTCCCCCTCTTAAACAAACGTTCGTCCTCGAACGTGCCAAGAGTCATTCGAAAGCCACTGTAAAAACTTACCATACACATACACACGGGTTATCCTGCGCCACCTCAACAAACATAGGCCCGTCAACATCACCTCGAGTAAAGATTATTCCTTCCATCCTTACTGTTATCCTTAGAACCAAATTTCAATATCCAAGCCTCCTCCTACGACCTGATTCACACATATACACACTGTATCGACCCCTAAGCAGTTGCAACAGATCCCAATACATGCACAAGGTATAAAAATCAACATAACTCACCACTCATATGCCCATAGCAATACCTTTGACTACAATAGCTGCCCATTACCAAACCTGGTACCCATAAATAACCTCATATCAGCTAGAACCTTGTTCCAAACCTTCACAACACTCAAACGATGTAAGAAACATGTGAAAACTCATAACTACTTGCCCAACCACAAGTCATGGAGTTATCTCACCCGAATAGAACCGACACCAGGCTTTCATCTGATCAACGACATTTATATCTAGTCACACCTCATCTAGGTCCAATGATCTCATCTTATCCAGTACAAGCTATACGACCTGTACCAAATTCCACCTAGTCACATACATCTCAATCCACACCCAACAAGCACCACTCGAATATAACTGAAGATGGAAAGAGAAACATATGAGAGAATTAACCAACTGGTACAACTCCCCATTAATATCATACAATGAATCTATTCCACAAGGGAGAAGCAAAATACATAAAATAATCACAAAGAATCTCATCCTAACATAACCCCACCATGGCACGTAGTCGGGTCCAAAAATATCAATTTACAAGAAAATACGAGAATCCCATCCTCAACTCAGAATCACAAGTACAAGAAACATCCCATCAACCGAAAACCTTCCACTAACTAAATCTCGCAGAACAAAATCACAACACATAAAAGACTCCCCATGCTTGTAGAGTATCTTAATCACAAGTCATGGCCAAACCATACCAAAAATCGCGTCAAATACCACCATATTAAGTAACAAAAAGTCAACCCTAGTCTCAAAGCCCCCAATAGTGACCAAACAAGAACAATAGACACGGTCCACCCCAATAGAATCCCCAATGGTGTAGGCATATAAAAAGAGGTACCCATGAATCACGAGGCATATCCAAATATGAAGCATAACAGGACTACACATTTTAATAAGTAGGACTCAAATCAAATGAAATTGATGCATCTCTATGACAAACCGGAACAATACCTATAATGACATCATCTGGTGTAGCGGCCTCAGTCCTACCAGGGAAAATTTAACAACGAGCTTAGCCTCCCCTTTTAGGACGTCATCTACCCGCGTGTCCCCCATCTCCAGCTGGCGGTACAGGTGTAGTAGCAACTGGAGCAAGAACCGTAGCCTGAGTACTACGTTGAGGCACACACGTCTGGGGATTGGGGTAATCTCTCACCATGTGCCTGATATCCCCACACTTAAAGAAACCTCTCTGTCGACGTGGATGTTGGAGCTGTTCGGAACGAGTGCTCTGGGACCCATGGACAATTGGAGCACCACATGAAGCCTGAAGTGCAAACTGAACTAGCTGACCAACAAAACCTATGCATGCACGCCTTGCCCCCAAAATAGGGATCAGTAGATCCTCAAGATCCACGAGGCTTCTTAGCCTCTCAATCCTCCCTCTCTAGACCGCGGATACGCTCGAACCTCCTAGCGATCTCCACCACCTGCTGAAGTAGAGTATTAGTCTCCAACTCTCGTGCCATCCCAAATTTGAGACCATAACTGAGTCTCTCAATAAACCTACAGGCTCTCTCTCTAATAGTGGAAACCAAAATAGGTGCATGAGGGGATAACTCGTGAAACCTCATAGCATACTCGGACATGGTCATAGTCCCTTAGTGCAACTACTCGAACTCAATGCGCAAAGCATCCCTAAGGGTCTGTGTGACGAACTCTAAATAAATCAGTGAACTGACCCCAAGTAAGAAGGACTACGCTAGCTGGTCTACTCTCCTGATAATCCTGCCACCATCTATATGCCGACCTCGTCATCTGGAAATTACTGAGGGTGAATCTACTCAATTTCACTATGCCCATAGTACGTAGAATACAGTGACACTAGTTTATAGAACCCTGTGCATCCTCAGAAGCTGCCGCACTGAAAGTAGGAGGAAAATAGTTCTTGAACCTTTCTAACATTTTCTGCTCCTCCTTTGACGCTATTGGCTGAACTCATGCTGAACCGTGATCATGGGTTGTACCAGCATAACACCTGAAGCCTGATCAATATGAGCCTGCTGCTCTAGAGTACGGGCGGCAGGAATCTGAACTCCTCCCCAGCCTCAGAATTAGCTAGTGCAACTGGGATCAATCTCGCCTGAGCCAAGGTACCAAACATGCTAAACAAATATGCCAAAGTCTCCTGATGTCCAAGGGTAGCAACAGGCGCCTCGGGTGTCTGCCCCCCCAACTAGAGCTACTAGTAGCTCCTTATCTACTGCTCTGGCAGGTGCTCGAGCTGTAGCACGTGCCCCTCCTTAGCCTCTACCTCTGGCCCGACCATTAGAAACACCAGCCCTAGGCACAACATCATCAGTAACTACAGCTAGTGTCGTTAGCATTTGTGTGAGAATAGAAGGATAAAGGCTCAAACTCCAAAATCAATAAATCTGCACAATATGGAATAAAAGGAGTGAAGTTTCCTAATAGTTTTATAGTCTCTCGAAGATAAGTACAAAAATCTCCGTGCAGATCCGTAAGACTCTACCAAACTTGCTTGTGATTCGTAGTACCTATGAACCTAGAACTCTGATACGAACTTGTCATGACCCAAATCCCACCAAAGGGGTTGAATGTCACCTAGTCTCTAATACTAGGTAAGTCGATCACTTACAACTGTCAAACAAATAAAACATGATATTATGAAGTATAGATTAATATAAATGCGGAAGTAAAGGTGATACAAGACAACATGGTGATAATCACAATAAATCTCCAAGATTAGGTACTACAGAGTCACGAGCTCTAACTGAATACATAAAAATATCTCAAAATACAATACCGATAGAGAACTAACAGCATAAATGCAAGGAAAGGACTCCAAGGGGCTGCGATGATCAAAGCATCTCTACCTTGAATCCTCATGGTCAAAGAAATTTCACTACCTGAATCCTCTTCATAGATACGAAAGTTTTCCTACAAAAATGGGCTGGCTTCAACAACCCATAAGGGACGGCTTGCCAAGCTACACACACAGTTAATTTGTTTATAGTCGCAAAAGTTTTCCTACAAAAGGGGCTGGCTTCAAACAACCCATTCAGGGACGGCTTGCCAAGCTACACAACTCAGAAAACTTTTGTACTATAACCAACGTTAGGTGTTCATAACTCAGAAAACTTTCGTACTACAATAAGCTAACTTTCAAAGAGTACACTTACTTTATTTTCATACATGGACCGGCCTTTCCATCCATTCGAAAGAAAGAACAAGAGGGAAATTTAGAAAGAACTCATATGTAATATACCACAAGAAATTTACAAAGGTTACAAGATAATTCTAAGCTCTCGTCCAAGATGATCCTACAACTACTACAAGGCCTCCTTTATATAGGACTAGGAGGTTATTACAAGACAAACATTCTAGATAAAGTAAACCTATCTTACATGGCAAACTTATCTACAAGCGGGTCCCTCCCGGCATGTGAAGGACTTTAGGCAAAACCACTAAAAAAACCTGAAAGCATGTGAATGGGGTGAAATATACATGGTGTAGCATGTGAAAGTATGAGGGAGCATGTGACGCCATGTGAATGTACTGTGTTGCATGTGAAGAAGCATGTGGAGGCATGTTGAAGCATGTGAAAACAAGGTGAAGTGGGGCCCGGATAGCATGGAAAGATGTGAAAATTTGTCTTGGCATGGGTAGGATATTTTTTGAGAGTTTTTGGAGGATTATGGTAGGAAAACAACGTGAAGTGGGGCCCGGATAGTATGGAAAGATGTGGAAATTTATCTTGGCATGGGTAGGATATTTTTTGAGGGTTTTTGGGTAGGTAATGGAGGATTATGGTGAGATTACCAGGGATTAAGACAATTATCCTTTATCGATCATAGAATTGTCTTCCAGGCATCTTTTCGAAGATCTTGTGAAGTAACGCCTGGAACTTGACGGTTCTTCACTGTTATGTTCCTTTCCCTTTGGACTGAGAGATGTAATCCGCAACTTTAATCTGGAAATGTCATTAGTGATCTTTTCTTGGATGACTTCATATGGTGTTTGATATTCTTTTTCTCCTTCCTTGACTCTTTCCCATTATTGGTATAATTCCAGCTTGCCCATTCTTTTGGCCATATCTCTTTCGGGATGCACTTATTTTGCTGAAAAAGGATTCTTTGTGCCTCGCTATACTCTTCCTCCATTGATAATATTGACATGGGAAATTTCCACCAGAATGATGCCTCTGCTTGTGCCCGGACTTTTCCATTAATGATCTTTACTGGCCTATGAAACATGAATATTTTTGCTACGTAGGAATCATTGAAACATTTCATCCAATATCTTCTAGGCTTGAACCATAGTAAAAATAGTCTAAGGGCTGGTGCAATGGTATCAAAATCCTTGAAGACGTTGCATTTGAATTCCATGAAAATATAATACTGATGTCATAGGCACCAGAAAAACCATAATAGTTCTTGTGGAAAATCCTTGGCTTGAGCTATGAATATATGGAAGGACAGATATTCTGGATTGACACCATAAGGCTTGAGAATGGATCCTCTATATTGCCGGAAAACATGGAGCTCATAATAAGTTCTTCTCTCCATAATAATTGACGAATCAAAGGGATCCATGAGGTTGAACAATTCCGGTGGATGATCTGTTGGCTTTAATAAACTTGTTCCCGGTTTATTTGAAAACATAAAGATGTGGCTACTTGGATTCAGTTTTACTAGGAAAAATCTTTTTCACAATTCTTCCGGTCGCGCTAGAAAATCTGCGAGAATATTATCCTTTCCTTTCAGGTGCCTGACTTGAAACTTGTACGGAGAGAACCATTGAGCCCATCTGAGAATCTGAGGATTGGGGATAATTTTTGAATTTATCCGGATCATTTTTGGGAAAGCCTTCATATCCATTTCTACTAGAAATTCTATATGGATAAGGAAGAAATTGAATTTCTTGATTCCATTCTTTACTGCAAGAATTTCTTTGAAGGTGGAGTGATAATGTTGCTCGGCATATTTAAACTTTCCACTGGCGTATCCACATATTTTCCGCTGGCCATCTTTTTCTTCAATTATAACAGCACTCCAATATTCATGGCTGGCATCAGTTTGCAGTATCTTTTTTCCATCCGAAGGGATGTAGAGAGACTCGACATTTTTACATATCTCCTTTATTTTTCTGACTGGTTCATCCTGTTTCTCTCCCCGTGATGGTGCATTTCTCTTGAGCATTCCTATGAGCGGTGAAATGTATGTAGAGATATTTGGGATGAAATCTCTTACATAATTTATTACACCCAAAAACTGTTGGGTCTGCTTTGTTGTGAGGTTGGTGTCCGGAAGTTTAAGTAATTCCTGACATATATGCGGTCCTGGACTGTATTCGCCTTGGGCAAAATGCATTCCGAGAAAATAAATCTCCTTTTGAGCAAGAACCATCTTTTTTGCTGAGAGCATGATTCCGTACTGTGTTACTAATGTCTCGAATTAACAAAGCAAGTTTACATGTTCTTCTAATGTATCACTAAGTAACAGGATTTCATCAATGTAAACTAAGGAAGTATGGAGGATGGGTTGGAAGATTTTTATCATGGCTTTTTGGAACAAGGAGGGTGCAGTTTTCAACCCGAAGGGCATGACTTTCCACTGGAAGTGATGATCGGGGATGCAAAATCCCGTTTTGGTTCGTTCTTCAGGGTGGATTCCCAATTGCCAAAATCCAGATTTTAAATCAAGCTTGGAAAAATATTTGGCCTTGGCTAAGTGGGAGAAAAGAGTGAGTTTATTTGGGATGGGGAATTTATCATCTTGGAGGAAATGGTTTAGTGGCTGGTAATTAATAACTAACCTGAGTTTTCCTCTTGTCTGCTCAGCTCTTTTGTTGACATAAAATGCTTTGCATGCCCACTGTGAATCCGATGGATATATCAAATCAAATTCCAAAAGTTCTTCGCATTCTTTCTTTGCAAGCTGAAGATGATCTGGATTCATGCCTGAATGACTAGCTTTTGTCGGATTGATGTTTTCATTTTTCTTGAAAGGGAGCTTGATAAAAAACTCTTGGTTTTTCCATAATGGGTTTTTTCCTTTCTTCATGAAATCCTTGTGGGATTCAGCACATGAATGTTCAATGAGATTCTGCTCAGTCTCTTTGATTTGTTCGTCATCGGTGATTTGGAATAAGGTCTGAACTGCTTTTTAAAAGCTATCCCGTTAGCCTTGATTTGGAGTTGATCTCTAAGTTGCCTGTAAATGTCGAATCCAATAATAAGATTTTTTGCAAGTACATCAGATCCTAGCAGCTTGGTTTTGTACTTCAATGCTGGAAAGAACTCAATTGTGACTGGATGCTTTGTAATGACAGTTGTGGTTAAGATTGCATTTGATGCAGTGTTGAAATCCTTGAAATGCGGCACCCATTGATCTTCAGGGAGAACAGCAGGATTTATGAGTGAGGATACAGCTCCGGTGTCGATGAAAGCGATAACTCGAGCTGGTTTATCCCATTTGGATGAATAGACTTTGAGTTCTACTTGAGGAACGACTGTGAGAGCATTGATCTCTTCTCGGGCTTCGATCACTGGTTTTGAAATTTGGTACTGATCATTGCCTTAATCTTCATAGATATCGAGAGAAAATATAGTTTCTTCATTGGGTTCGTCATCTGCAGAGAATATGGATTCAAGGTCCTCCTCTTTTCTGAGATGTATGCCAGTGTGATCTTCAATCTCTTCAAGGAGTTTGACAGATCTTCTTGACTGGGGACTTTTTTTTGCGAAATGTCCAATCTTATGGAAAATAAAGCATCTGTCCTTCTTGTGAAAATTTCTTGGCCTTCTGCATCTGAAATATTTTGTGCGCCTCTTGGATCTTGATCTTCCATCTGGAATTCTTGGCCATCTGAACCTCCTGAATTCTTTCCGTCGTCTGGACGTGTGGCAGGAACATCCTGATCCAGTGATTAGATTAGATTTGCGGCATGCTTTGTCAAGCGCATTGTGCTGGATAATTTTCTTTAGGGCTGAGCGCTTTGTACAAATGTCATCTAATGCGACGAAAATAGCCTGCCTGATGTGACCAATTTGTGGGATGGTTATGGACTGGAACTTTTCTTCAATGATGGTCATGGTTCGGCTTGCCAACAACTTTGGAAGGGAAGAGACAAAGGATTGCTTCAGATTGATGTCTCCGCCGATTTCAAAGTATATCTTCGCCATTTTTTGAAAATGTCTGTCAATGTCAATTCTGTCGAATGACACACACTTCATCTCGAAGAGTTGTCTTCACATTTTCTCCTATCTTTGGCCAGTATCTCCGCAGAAAACTTCATGTAGGATCCGGATGTTGAAGGCAAAATCTTGGGAAGTAAGAAAAGTATTTTTGTCTTGAAATCCAAGTGAGTTCCACCAATCTCTGAGGATTCCTGAGAACCGTGAAGTGAGTTCTGACAGGATGATATACTTTTCTTGTTCCGCCAAATTTTTGGTGACCATCCAAGTATAGAAGTCTTGGATCCTTTGAGGCCATTTTGAAACCTTGACGTCGTCCAAGGTGAAAGTATGGAAGCCAGTTCCAACTGACTTGGACAACATGGGCTCATATCTTCTTTCTGGGATTGGCTCATCTGTCATGCCTTCTTGTTCGTCATCTACTTCAGATACTTCTGGCTCTCTTGGCTGGTTTACAAATATTGGAGGATTGTCATCTTCGGAAGAGTTTGTTGTGGATTCATTGCTTGATTGAGAGCTATCTTCTATTGATTCATCTTCTGATGAATTCAGAGATTCTGACCATGGAGTATCTTCTTCTGATATGCATCTTGGCTGGGAGACATAGAGGTCTGGAGCCTTCTGGTCAGAAATCATCTTATTTTCGGGGTTGGACTCTTTTGAACTTTCTCCTTGGTCTCGCCTTTTCTTGGTTTGTTTCTGTGCTGCAAGTGCATCTTTCCTTTCCCAAACCAATTTTGCGATATCTAACTCCTATTCTTCTTTTAAGGGTTGGGTGAAAGAGAATGGATTTTGTGAGGTAGATGGGTAAGTAAAAAAGGTGTTGTCTAATTTAGGTGGGGAATATGGTTGTGGAGACATAGGGAAGAAAGTCCATTTTGAAGGGACAACTGGGGTTGTTTGTGGCTTAAAGTGGTTATTTCTTAAATGTTGAATCTGTTCTTTGATGTAAACTGTCTCTTTTTGTTGTTGTTGGAAGAATTAGAAAAGTGAAGTTCCTGGCGGACAAATCTCGTATTGTAAATTTGCCAACCTTAGTTCCAATGTTCTGATTAGTCCGTCATGGTGAGACGATGTTTTCTCCATCTTTTTCTCAATTGTTTCCACTTTGCTCATCATTTTATTTTGTGTATGGGCCACGTTCTTTATAGTGTTGCCAATGTTGGTCAGTACCTTGTTTTGGCAGATGGAGTTTTCGGATTGCCAATTCATTGTTGCCTCGATGTCACTTGTTGGGAGGTTTTTCTCCAGTAGGTAGCACTACGTTTTTCTTGGGAATTTTGGAGCATGGCTTATTCCCTCCTTTTCAAAAGGTTGTAGTGAAGGAAAGTCTTGGGTATGACTGGAGCTTGAAGGACTTAACATGAATATCTGTGGTTGTGGGGGATTTGTAATTTTCGGAATTGGTGAAGTTTTAGGTTCAGGTGGATTTTTGGGTTGTGAGGTATGGACTGGTGGTGATTTGGGTTTTGGGTGTAGTTTCACCATCCTCCCAACTTGGAGTGAACTTTTCTGGTAATATTGGCCATTCCTAGGGTTTGTAACTGACAAGAAATTCATATTTACCTGGACGGCTTAATGAGCCAATTGAAGGGTCTTTATTTTCATATCTGGCTCGAAATTATTTTTCAGTGCTTTTCTCCTTTTTCTTGGATTTTGGTTTGGTTTTGTTGAGGCCGAACCTTTCTCCATGTCGCTGGTGGTGTTCATCATATTCTCCATTTGGATCGTCCAAACAGTCTTGACAGTCACAATCAAGATCCCAAGGGCAGTGTCCCGTAAAGGGGCATTTGAACCAACAAGTATTTTTTTCCATTTTTGTCAAAACTTTGACACCAGTCGTGTTCTTCCATGATGCTTTGTATATTCCAAAAGAGCTCTCTATCAGGTTTAGGGTATGTATCTGTTGTATCTTTGGGTTGAATCATCTGGCAAGAAAAGATAGTTTTATTGAGTTTTTTGAGGTGGGAATGGTCAAAGCTTATGCAAACGGTTTTTTCATTTCTTTTGGTAAAAGTTGGTTCACCAGATTGTAGGGATTCCTCCGGTTCTCTTAACTTTTCATAATTTGTGATCCAGGAATCAGGAAGAATTTTGACAAGTTCGTCTCTTGAAATTTGTCTGGGTATTTGGGTGCACATGGTGTTTCCTTTGGTAGCATCAATATTTAAGAGTAAAGCGTTTTCTCCTCCGGGAAGGTAAAGATCCATAGCATGATTTTGGATTCGCCACGCCATTTGGTGATGAAGAGTGGCTTGGATGGAATCTTTGGCTTGATGGGCTCCTTGGATTTGGACTTGGATTTTTAGTTCTTCGGTTAAGTATCGATCATAAAGGGACATGTTGAAATTTGGAAAGATAGTAATGAAGACAGTCCCAGCATTCAAGGTAACTTCTGCAGTATCCAAATTTGCATGTTGGTACTCCAAGTATCTTGTATCTAGACGAGAAAGTCGAGCTACAACAGGTTGACCTTTTCTTCCGTGATATGTTAAAGCGATTCGGATGGCACCAAAATGGATATGGGTAAAACCATGATCGCTCCATTGCCTGGGAAAATCATCTGGGATTTGAAGTGTGATAAATTGTTCCTCTCGAGTGGCAAGAATAGGATGCTGGTCAAGTTTTGAGGCAGCAACATATTCCTTGACTCCTTTTGGTCTGTGTTGGACAAGGGAACGAATTTGGGTCCAGGGTACAAATGATTTTTTGGCGAAAGCTGAGTAAGGGTTTATAAAAGGTAGTTCAGTGGAAGATACTTTCTGTTTATCAGGTAGGATATCTACTTCATAGAGGGAATCATATTTTTTGGACAGAGTTTTATATAGAGTAGGAGACATATTCATTTTTTCTAAGGAAGAGGATGATGGAAATGACTCAGACATATTTAGTAAACTGTTCCTCCCTCCGAAAGGATGGGTTGGCTCTGATACAGTATGATGATGGAAATGACGCTGACTTCGCCTAGTTTGCCTAGGACTCTGCTAATTTCGACCCTAACCCTTTCCAACACCTATATAAACACATCTAAACCCAAGAGGAAGAGGGAGAACGTGATTTGGGAGGCTAAAACACAAGAAAACATCGCATGGAAGCTTGGATCATCAGTTCTTCATCTTTGTCTAGTATTTTTATAGTTATTTCAATACTCTATATTTTGATTGTTTTAACCATGAGTGGCTAATCAACCCTTGTTCTGGGGTTGTGATTAGCCATGAATATTGTGATTCGAAGTTAACGATTTCTTGATTATAATTCATGATTAGATGGTTGTTTCTTCAATTCTATGCTTAATTGCTTAATTGTTTGGCCATCAATTAAATTCTATCAACTATCTATGCTATGTTTGGGAAATCTATGTTTAGATTAGAGAAGAATGTAAGAAAGCATGTTCTTAACCTTTTAAAGGGGGCGGAATTCGTGGTTAGGATAGGAATATACTTAATCACCATGCTTAATTGAATATCGTGTTGTATTGCGTTCTTGATAGATTAATTCCATAGGAATATAGGTGTTAATTTTATTAAGAATAGGCGAATAGTACTTCGGAATAAGGCTATGAGTACGTTTATCGATTAATTAGCAACCATACGTGAATTATATGAACGGGAAGTTATTTAGAACACAATAGGATTGGTGAAATAATCACAACCCTGGAATATTTGTTCTTATTGGTTAAACAACATTTAATGTGTTCCTTGATAATCTAGTTATAATTTAGAGTTGTAGTTTAGATTAAACAATATCTTGAATTCGAATTTTACTTGCTTAAATAACAATATTAGTCCGTTAGTAAGTAGTAAATTAAGTCCCTGTGGGTACGATAATCTGGACTTATAATCCTATATTACTTGTCGACCGCGTATACTTGCGTGTGCGTTAGGGAGCAAAAAGTTTTTGGCGCCGTTGCCGGGGACTTAAAAATCTGCTACTTTACCAACTTCAGCTTATATTTGTTATTTATTCAAGTTTCACTAATCGGCTTACGTTGTTTGCACACACAGGCTCTTCTATTGAATGCGGAGGAGTAGAAGCGCAAACAACCTTCTTCCTTTTGATCCAGAAATTGAACGAACACTACACAGAGTAAGGAGGGAGATAGAAGCCAGAACTAGAATTAACAGAGAGTTGGACATTGTTGTTCAACTACAGCCAATTAAGATGGTGGGTAATGCGGAACGAGCGGTAATTGAAGCTGCAAGACCAAATCTTGCCAATATGACTGAGGCAATTGTCAAGCCTGAAATCACGGGGCACTTTGAGCTAAAACAATACATGGTGCAGCTGATCCAATCCACAGGACAGTATGTGGGACTGTCGCATGAAGACCCACAGAGACATATTCAGATTTTTTTGGAAATCACAGATACTTATAATTATCCAAACGTTTCCAAAGATTATGTGAGGTTGACATTGTTTCCCTTTTCACTATTGGGGGAAGCAAAGGAGTGGTTGCAAAAGGAGCCTGCGAATTCTATCTACACATGGGATGACCTGGCCAGAAAATTCCTGATTAAATTCTTCCCAACCAAAAAGACAAAATCACTAAGAAGCCAGATTCTAGGATTTGAACAATAGGAAGGAGAAACTCTTCGACAGGCATGGGAAAGATATAAGAAGCTACTTAGGGATTGTCCACACCATTGCCAGACATATGAGGTCCTGGGACATACTTTTGTTGATGGGCTAGATGAAGCGTCAAAAATGAACCTCGACTCAACTTGCGGGGGCAGTTGCATGGCCAAGCCCTATAGTGAAATCCAACTCCTATTGAACAATTTCACAGCCAATGATCATAATTGGCAAGGTGACGGTGACTCGCGCAGAGCAATTAAACAAAAAAGAGCTGGGTTGATCGAACTGGATGACCTCACAGCTATGAGAGTAGAAATGGCAAAACTGACCAATTAGATGAACAGAATGACGATGCAGCAGGTTCAACCGAGACAACAGGTCCAACAGATGTCGTTGTGCTGTGAGATGTGTGGTGACAACCATACAAGTGATATGTGCCCCACAAATCCGGAATTCATATATTATGTGGGACAACAGAAAAGGGGGCCAGTGAATCAAAATACACAATATGGGAACACCTACAATCCGAATTGGAGGAATCATCCCAACTTTTCATGGGGTGGTCATCAACAACAGCAGAATCAAGGTAGACCACAGGGGAATTATAATCAACCGCAAAGGCAACCTCTACAGGCAGATGATAATACAAATGAATTATTGAAACAACTGGTGCAAGACAATAAACAGTTCAGAACAGAATACCAAACCCTTACCACAACAGTGAGGAATCTGGAGTGCCAATTGGGACAGCTGCTGGGGCTCAAATACTCGACCAGCTGGAGCTCTACCCAGCGATACTGAAACAAACCCAAGGGCGGCACTGAATGCTGTATCATTGAGAAACGGGCGACAATTGGAAGAGGTAGAGTCTAAGAAGAAGAAGCAGGTGACCTTTAATGAAAAGTCGATCACCATAGAAGCAACAACAGAGAAATCTAAGGAACTTGAGAAGCCGGTTGAAGAGACAGGAGCTAAGCAACCCCCACAAATGGTTGCAAGGCCACCACCTCCATTTCCACAGAGATTACAAAAATTGAGGGATAATGAGGCGTACAAAAAGTTCCTTGACATTTTGAAGCAGGTACAAATCAACATTCCGTTAGTTGATATATAGCAAGAAGTGCCTAAATACGCAAAGTATATCAAAGATATTGTGGCCAATAAAAGGAGATTGACTGAGTTTGACACAGTGGCACTCACCGAGGAGTGTAGTTCTAGAATTCAAGGCAAGCTACCACAGAAATTAAAGGATCCGGGTAGCTTCACCATTCAAATTTCAATCGGGAAACATGCCGTAGGAAGAGCTCTATGTGATCTTGGAGCGAGCATAAACTTGATGCCACTCTCGGTATTCAGACAGCAAGATCAGGACGTCCCATTTATTTTGGGGCGTCCATTCCTAGCCATCGACCGCGCCATTATCGATGTCTGCGAATGTAAAATGACGATGAGAGTGGGTGATCAAGAAGAAGTATTTAATGTGTATAAAGCGCTCCGGTTGCCTACCCATTATGAGAAATTAGCAATGATCTCGGTGGTGGTGAATGCTTCCACATCATTAGTGCCTTACATGAGCCCAGTTGATCCTATTGAACGACCATTGATTGGGGATGTGGAAAAGAGTAAAGATGGAATGACGGAAGAAAATAAGAAAGTACTAGATATTTCTAGCAATCATGTCCCGGGGTTCAGAAAAGTAGAAGAGTTGAAAAGGCCTGTCACTTTGACCCATCTCAGGCCATCTGTTGAAGAAGCTCGAAGGCTAGACATCAAGCCATATTGATAGCAAGAATCTGAGTCGTGCCGCGACGTTAAATATGGCGCTTGTTGGGAGGCAACCCAATTTTTATCGCTTTCCTAGTTTAACTTCTTGATTTATTCTTTTAGACTAGATAGGGTAATACAATTGATGTATACATATAGAATTATTAGGTGTAATGTTGTAGGACATGTAAGTTGTATAACGGTAATTAAAAAAAATAAAATAAATAAAAAATTTCGGGAAACAGCGCCCAGGACAGCGCCCGGCGCTGCCTGGGGGGCTGCAGGCAGAATGTTCCACGATTTTAAGTGTGGGGTCGGGATACTATGGCTCAACACTTGTACTTATGCTTCGATTTTAAGTGTGAGGTCATGCGACGACTTGCATGCCAACCTATGGCATATGTTTTGAACATTGCTCATATTCCTGTTTACTTGTGTTGCAGGATAATATGGCCCGTGACAACATTAGCAAAGGTACAAGCGTTGGAACCTCCTCCACCACCTCGCTGGTCCCTTAATGAAAGCGCAAACAGGGAGTTTTCTTCTCACCCTGCTCTATTTTACATGTTTGCATGCATCGAGGGCGATGCATTGTTTAAGTGCGGGGTGGGGAAATACCTGTGTTGTGAGTGTTGTGAATGTATATCATGGATGATTTAGTTTTATTTTGGTCTTTTTAATAGTTGTATTGTTATTATTTTTTAATGTATAAACTGACAATTTTTGAAAAAATATTTTTAGATTTTTTCCCGACTGGTATACCATAGAGTATAATTACTACTTAATTGTCTTAATTATGTATGCTTGCTTGACTTGAAATTTGAACAGAACCGTCGTGATTGAGTCATGTGCATTGTGTGAGTGAGGTTTCGATTCTCTATGCTATCCTGTATAGTCTAGAACTTGCCCCGTGTGTTAATTGAAGCGAAATTGTAAGTTGGGCTAATCTAAGAAATGATATAGGCATTTTCTTGTTTGATTATGGATGTGCCTGTCACATCGAATATAAAATTGTCCGTTGCTAGCACCTTTGAGCCTATAGGCCTTTTTATTTGGTACCTACATTACAAGTCGTTCCCTTATTTTGTTCTTGAATTATACTTATTTGAACCTTTACCCCTAAGGCACTTAGTGGCTAAAAGAAGTAAGGGTAGAGTTTAGGGGATTATCTTGATCATGACTAGAACCGTGAAAGGACCTGTCGGTGCAATGAAACTGAAATTAAGAATCACTAGCTGATGAGTATTGTATGGAGTGTGAAAAGAAAGAAAAAAAAGAAAAAAAAACAAAAAGAAGGAAAAAGGAAAAAAACGAAAAAGAAAAAAAAATGTAGAAAAATGTTAGTGAAAAATATATAGAGAAAAACATCTCCTATTGAGCTAGTGAAATGATAGAAGTGCTGAATTGAAAAAGGAAGGCTGTGTATACGAGACAAGTTTAGTTATTGAAAGAGAAAAGTGCTCAAATTGTGATTGTAGTGTATTAAGTGCTTAGGAGGACTAGCCACTATTACCAGATATATCCTACCCGTCCCCTATCCTACATTACAACCTTAAAAGTTCTAGTTAATCTTAGATTTGACTAACTCAATTAGTAGAAATCTACACTACGGGCAAGCCTATGGTACTATTACGGGAATCATATGAGTTCTTTGTGAGAGTGAGGGCATTTTGTTCAAAATTGTGTGATATTATTCATTTATGTTCACTCTTCGGATTGTGGTAAGGGCACATGATTTCATGAGCGATTGGTAATGTTGTAAATTATCTTGTTAGGTAAGTATATGTATTGAGATTGCTTAATGGTTGCGAGTCGGCTCTTGAGGTTGGGTGGTGACATTTGGGTTGTTGGATGATATTGAAGTATTATGCTTGAGTAGACTTTACGGGAAAAATATGGATCAATTTTGTGTTCATGCTTACTTGCTAGTGTTGATTGTGTTCAAAAGTATGATTTGATTGAAAAGTCAAATGCTTCGTTATGATATAAAGTGGATGTAGTTGGGAAGTTGGTAAATAATTCCATTGCTCGAAGGCGAGCAAGAGTCTAAGTGTGGGGTGTTGATGTTTGGTGTAAAAGATATATATTTCTAAGTAAATCACCTCATATTTGGCTTTTGTTTTATGAAATTGGGATGTTAATTGCTACGATTCATGTTAAATTAAAGTGTTTTTATGTGTAGGAATGAGTCAAGAGCAATCGGGAGCGAAACGAGCAAGAATTAAGCCGAAACGGAGCAAAATCGGACAAGGTCACTATTTGGGCGGCACAGGTAGCGCCTGGCGCCACCTGTGGCGCTGAAGGCAGTAAACTCATTAAACCCACTGGACACAGTGCCCTGGTGGGCGCCTGGCGCCACCCAGTGCGCCGAAGACGCTGACATCGCCTAGTTTGCCTAGAACTCCGCTATTTTTGACACTAACCCTTTCCAACACCTATATAAACACATCTAAACCCAAGAGGAAGAGGGAGAACATGATTTGGGAGGCTAAAACACAAGAAAACATCGCACGGAAGTTTGGATCATCAGTTCTTCATCTTTGTCTAGTATCTTTAGAGTTATTTCAATACTCTATATTTTGATTGTTTTAACCATGAGTGGCTAATCAACCCTTGTTCTGGGGTTGTGATTAGCCATGAATATTGTGATTCGAAGTTAACGATTTCTTGATTATAATTCATGATTAGATGGTTGTTTCTTCAATTCTATGCTTATTTGCTTAATTGTTTGGCCATCAATTAAGTTCTATCAACTATATATGCTATGTTTGGGAAAACTATGTTTAGATTAGAGAAGAATTGAAGAAAGCATGTTCTAACCTTTTAAGGGGGGCAGATTCGTGGTTAGGATAGGAATATACTTAATCACCATGCTTAATTGAATATCTTGTTTGTATTGCATTCTTGATAGATTAATTCTATAGGAATATAGGTGTTAATTTTATTAAGAATATGCGAATAGTACTTCGAAAGAAGGCTATGAGTATGTTTATCGATTAATTAGCAACCATACGTGAATTATATGAACGGAAAGTTAATTAGAACACAATAGGATTGGTGAAATAATCACAACCCTGGAATATTTGTTTTTATTGGTTAAAACAACATTTAATGTGTTCCTTGATAATCTAGTTATAATTTAGAGTTGTAGTTTATATTAAACAATATCTTGAATTCGAATTTTTCTTGCTTAAATAACAATATTAGTCCATTAGTAAGTGGTTAAATTAAGTCCCTGTGGATACGATAACCTGGACTTACAATCCTACATTACTTGTTGACCGTGTATACTTGCATGTGCATTAAGGAGCAACAATACACAAAACAAAATGATGAGCAAAGTGAAAACAATTGAGAAAAAGATGGAGCAAACATCGTCTCGCCATGACGGACTAATCAGAGCATTGGAACTAAGGTTGGCAAATTTACAATACGAGATTTGTCCACCAGGAACTTCACTTTTCCAATTCTTCCAACAACAACAAAAGGAGATGATTTCCATCAAAGAATAGATTCAACTTTTGAGAAATGACCACTTTAAGCCACAATCAACCCCAGTTGTCCCTTCCAAACCGACTTTCTTCCGTATGTCTTCACAACCATATTCCCCACCTAAATTAGACATCACCTTTTCTACGTACCCATCTACCTCACAGAATCCATTCTCTTTCACCCAACCCTTAAAGAAGAACAGGAGTTTGATATCGCAAAATTGGTTTGGGAAAGAAAAGATGCCCTTGCAGCACAAAAACAAACCAAGAAAAGGCGAGACCAAGGAGAAAGTCCAAAAGGGTCCAACCCCGAAAATCTAATGATTTCTGACAAGAAGGCTCCAGACCTCTATGTCTCCCAGCCAAGATGCATATCGGAAGAAGATACTCCATGGTCAGAATCTCTAAATTCATCAGAAGATGAATCAATGGAAGATAGCTCTCAATCAAGCAATGAATCTACAACAAACTCTTTCGAAGATGACAATCCTCCAATATTTGTAAACCAGCCAAGAGCGCCAGAAGTATCTGAAGTAGATGACGAACAAGAAGGCATGACAGATGAGCCAATCCCAAAAAGGAGATAAGAGCCCATGGCGTCCAAGCCAGTTGGAACCGGTTTCCATACATTCACCTTAGACGACGTCAAGGTTTCGAAATGGCCTCAAAGAATCCAAGACTTCTATACTTGGATGGTGACCAAAAATTTGGCAGAATGAGAAAAGTATATCATCCTGTCAGAACTCACTTCACGGTTTTCAGGAATCCTCAGAGATTGGTAGAACTCACTTGGACTTCAAGACAAAAATACTTTTCTTACTTCCCAAGATTTTGCCTTCAAGATCCGGATCCTACATGAAGTTTTCTGCGGAGATACTGGCCAAAGACAGGAGAAAATGCTAAGACAACTCTTCGAGATGAAGTGTGTGTCATTTGACAAAAATGACATTGATAGACATTTTCAAAAAATGGCGAAGATATACTTTGAAATTGGCGGAGACATCAATCTGAAGCAAGCCTTTGTCTCTTCCCTTCCAAAGTTGTTGGCAAGCCGAACCATGACCATCATTGAAGAAAAGTTACAGTCCATAACCATCCCACAAATTGGTTACACCAGGAAGGCTATTTTCATCGCATTAGATGATATTTGTACAAAGCGCTCAGCCCTAAAGCAAATTATCCAGCACAATCCAGCGCTTGACAAAGCATGCCGCAAATCGGATCTAATCACCGGATCAGGATGTTCTTGCCACACGTCCAGATGATGGAAAGAATTCAGGAGGTTCAGATGGCCTAGAATTCTAGATGGAAGATCAAGATCCAAGAGGCGCACAAAATATTTCAGACGCAGAAAGCCAGGAAATTTTCACAAGAAGGACAAATGCTTTATTTGCCATAAGATTGGACATTTCGCAAAACATTGTCCCTAATAAAGAAGATCTGTCAAACTCCTTGAAGAGATTGAGATTACACTGGCATACATCTTAGAAAAGAGGAGGACCTTGAGTCCATATTCTCTGCAGATGACGAACCCAATGAAGAAACTATATTCTCTCTCGATATCTATGAAGATCAAGGCAATGATTGGTACCAAATTTCAAAACCAGTGATCGAAGCCTGAGAAGAGATCAATGCTCTCACAGTCGTTCCTCAAGTAGAACTCAAAGTCTATTCATCCAAATGGGAGCTGCATCCTCACTCATAAATCCTGCTGTTCTCCCTGAAGATCAATGGGTGCCGCATTTCAAGGATTTCAACATTGCATCAAATGCAATCTTAACCACAACTGTCATTACAAAGCATCCGGTCACAATTGAGTTCTTTCAAGCATTGAAGTACAGAACCAAGCTGCTAGGATCTGATGTGCTTGGAAAAGATCTTATTATTGGATTCGACATTTACAGGCATCTTAGAGATCAACTCCAGATCAAGGCTAACGAGATAGCTTTAAAAAAGCAGCTCAGACCTTATTATGAGATTCCAAGGTTATTCCAAATCACCGATGACGAACAAATCAAAGAGATTGAGCAGAATCTCATTGAACATTCATGTGCTGAATCCCACAAGGATTTCATGAAGAAAGGAAAAATCCCATTATGGAAAAACCAAGAGTTTTTTATCAAGCTCCCTTTCAACAAAAATGAAAACATCAATCCGACAAAAGCCAGTCATTCAGGCATGAATCCAGATCATCTTCAGCTTGCAAAGAAAGAATGCGAAAAACTTTTGGAATTTGATCTGATAGAGCCATCGGATTCATAATGGGCATGCGAAGCATTTTATGTCAACAAAAGAGCTGAGCAGACAAGAGGAAAACTCAGGTTATTTATTAATTACCAGCCACTAAACCATTTCCTCCAAGATGATAAATTCCCCATCCCAAATAAACTCACTCTTCTCTCCCACTTAGCCAAGGCCAAATATTTTTCCAAGCTTGATTTAAAATCTGGATTTTGGCAATTGGGAATCCACCCTGAAGAACGAACCAAAACGGGATTTTGCATCCCCGATCATCACTTCCAGTGGAAAGTCATGCCCTTCGGGTTGAAAACTGCACCCTCCTTGTTCCAAAAAGCCATGATAAAAATCTTCCAACCCATCCTCCATACCTCCTTAGTTTACATTGATGACATTCTGTTATTTAGTGATACCTTAGAAGAACATGTCAACTTGCTTCGTAAATTCGAGACATTAGTAACACAGTACAGAATCATGCTCTCAGCAAAAAAGATGGTTCTTGCTCAAAAGGAGATTGATTTTCTCGGAATGCATTTTGCCCAAGGTGAATACAGTCCAGGACCGCATATATGTCAAGAATTACTTAAATTTCCGGACACCAACCTCACAACAAAGTAGACCCAACAGTTCTTGGGTGTAATAAATTATGTAAGAGATTTCGTCCCAAATATCTCTACATACATTTCACCGCTCACAGGAATGCTCAAGAGAAATGCACCATCATGGGGAGAGAAACAGGATGAAGCAGTCAGAAAAATAAAGGAGATATGTAAAAATGTCAAGTCTCTCTACATCCCTTCAGATGGAAAAAATTACTGCAAACTGATGCCAGCCATGAAAATTGGAGTGCTGTTCTATTTGAAGAAAAAGATGGCCAGCGGAAAATATGCGGATACGCCATTGGAAAGTTTAAAGATGCCGAGCAACATTATCACTCCACCTTCAAAGAAATTCTTGCAGTAAAGAATGGAATCAAGAAATTCAATTTCTTCCTTATCCATACAAAATTTCTAGTAGAAATGGATATGAAGGCTTTCCCAAAAATGATCCGGACAAATTCAAAAATTATCCCCAATCCTCATATTCTCAGATGGGCTCAATGGTTCTCTCCATACAAGTTTCAAGTCAGGCACCTGAAAGGAAAGGATAATATTCTCGCAGATTTTCTATCGCGACTGGAAGAATTCTCAAAAATATTTTCCCCAATAAAACTGAAGCCAAATAGCCACATCTTTATGTTTTCAAATAAACCGGGAACAAGTTTATTAAAGCCAACAGATCATCCATTGGAATTGTTCAACCTCATGGATCCCTTTGATCCGTCAATTATTATGGAGAGAAGAACTTATTATGAGCTCCAAGTTTTCCAGCAATATGGAGGATCCATTCTCAAGCCTTATGGTGTCAATCCAGAATATCCGTTCTGCCATATATTCATAGCTCAAGCCAAGGATTTTCCACAAGAACTATTATGATTTTTCTGGTACCTATGGCATCAGTATTATATTTTCATGAAATTCAAATGCAACGTCTTCAAGGATTTTGATATCATTGCACTAGCCCTTAGAGTATTTTTACTATGGTTCAAGCCTAGAAGATATTGGATGAAATGCTTCAGTGATTCCTACGCAGCAAAAATATTCATGTTTCATAAGCCAGTAAAGATTATTAATGGAAAAGTCCGGGCACAAGCAGAGGCATCATTCTGGTGGAAATTTCCCGTGTCAATATTATCAATGGAGGAAGAGTATAGCGAGGCACAAAGAATCCTTTTTCAGCAAAATAAGTGCATCCCGAAAGAGATATGGCCAAAAGAATGGGCAAGCTGGAATTATACCAATACCCATCCCCACTGGGAAAGAGTCCGGGAAGCAGCAAAAGAATCTCAAACACCATATGAAGTCATCCGAGAAAAGATCACTAATGACATTTCCAGATTAAAGTTGCGGATTACATCTCTCAGTCCAAAGGAAAGGAACATAACAGTGAAGAACCGTCAAGTTCCAGGCGTTACTTCACAAGATCTTCGAAAAGATGCCTGGAAGACAATTCTATGATCGATAAAGGATAATTGTCTTAATCCCTGCTAATCTCACCATAATCCTCCACTACCTACCCAAAAACCCTCAAAAAATATCCTACCCATGCCAAGACAAATTTTCACATCTTTCCATACTATCCGGGCTCCACTTCACGTTGTTTTCCTACCATAATCCTCCAAAAATTCTCAAAAAATATCATACCCATGCCAAAACAAATTTCCACATCATTCCATGCTATCCGGGCCCCACTTCACCTTGTTTTCACATGCTTCCACATGCCTCCACATGCTTCTTCACATGCAACACAGTACATTCACATGGCGTCACATGCTCCCTCATACTTTCACATGCTACACCATGTATATTTCACCCCGTTCACATGCTTTCAGGTGTTTTTAGTGGTTTTGCCTAAAGTCCTTCACATGCCGGGAGGGGCCCGCTTGTAGATAAGTTTGCCATGTAAGATAGGTTTGCTTTATCTAGAATGTTTGTCTTGTAATAACCTCCTAGTCCTATATAAAGGAGGCCTTGTAGTAGTTGTAGAATCATCTTGGACGAGAGCTTAGAATTATCTTGTAACCTGTGTAAATTTCTTGTGATATATTACATGTGAGTTCTTTCTAAATTTTCCTCTTGTTTTTTCTTTCGAATGAATGGAAAGGCCGGTCCATGTATGAAAATAAAGTAAGTGTACTCTTTGAAAGTTAGCTTATTGTAGTACGAAAATTTTTTGAGTTATGAACAGCTAACGCTGGTTATAGTACAAAAGTTTTCTGAGTTGTGAAGCTTGGCAAGCCGTCCCTGAATGGGTTGTTGAAGCCAGCCCCTTTTGTAGGAAAACTTTTGCGACTATAAACAAATTAACTGTTTGTGTAGCTTGGCATCCCTTATGGGTTGTTGAAGCCAGCCCCTTTTTGTAGGAAAACTTCCGTATCTATGATTTAGCTTGCTTTCCTTGGGTCTCTTGCTTTGTTCTCTATACTGTGGTATCAGAGCACAAAAATGTGCAGAAGCGTAGTATGAGTACATTAGGGTTGGTACCTAGTAAGTATCAAGACTAACCTCGATGGAGTAGTGATGAGGTTCACGTGAAGAAATTCAGTAGCCAAATAATATGTACAATATATCAAAGACTTGCAATAGGAAGAATAATAGAAGGAAATAGTTGTAACCTTAACAGAGCAAGTAATAATAACTTAATACAAGTAAAACTCAAATTCAACAACGGATCATCAAATAGATCGCACATATATGGAACCTCGTTCCCATATTACCAATCATCCTCGCACGTCAAAGACCTCGTGCCACAACATAACTCACACTCACATGGCAAAGACCTCGTGCCACAACGTAAATTATACTCGCATGACAAAGACCTCATGCCACAATATAGGTCACATTTGCATAGAGAAGACCTCATACCACATAGTAATCTAGTTCCGTATCAATTTTAAAATAACACATTCAAGAGAACTTTTCAAAAATATAGTATAGTCATGCATGTCAACAATTCCACGTAGGTAAATTCGTCTTGGCAACCAAATTATCAAGTAATAACATAGGCATATATTGGCATGTTAGAAATCACACAACAAATCATGTTAAATGCATGACACACAAAGGAGCCATAATAACAAACAAGAATACCCCTTTTTTGCCACCACACAAACATCATCAATGAACGCCCCTAGGCCATCACATATCATCCCCACTTGGCCACCTGTATCTCACCGCGTGCGCAATAAAAAAATAAATGCCCCTCTTGTCTCGCCACACACATATTAACAATCATCCCGCATTGTCTTGCCACTTGCGCAAACCTGATATATATAGCCCGCCTTGTCTCACTGCATGTGTAATATCAACAATAACACAGCATGGCAGAAACCTTCTACAAACACCCAACAATCCACCCAACAAATTCACATGTGCCATAATCATAACAACACAACATACCAACAATTGTCATCAAGACATAAACTCAAAATTTTTCAACACAGTGCAGAAGGACAAACCAAATAAGGGAATTGAGTGTTCAACATAATAACATGAATTCAATAGCAACAATCTCACAAACGCCAAAACTGGCCAATTTAGGAAATGCAAATCCT
This sequence comes from Nicotiana obtusifolia, assembly GCA_002018475.1. NCBI lineage: Eukaryota > Viridiplantae > Streptophyta > Magnoliopsida > Solanales > Solanaceae > Nicotiana > Nicotiana obtusifolia. The sequence goes on from MCJB01000026.1 coordinate 70,782, forward strand.
AAAACATGACCTCTAGTATGGATTATGAACTCAAGTAATTATCCAAAGTGAATACACGAAGAGCAAAGACCTTTCAAGCAAATCAAGGGAATAAGTGCAACCTCGGTTCAAATTCGGTCATAAATCATACATACGACCATGTACACACTCGTCACTTCGTGTATACGTAAATCACACATGTCAAATAAGCAATTAGGCCAAATCCTAAGGGGTAATTTTTTCACACATAGTTAAGCAAGATACTTACCTCAAATTACCCAAACCAACATTCAAAAATAGCTTTTTCTTTAAAATTCACCTCCACTCGCTCATATCTAACCGAAATCGACATAATAACATCAAATAATGCATAAGAAACCAATTTCAACTAATAATATTAAGATTATTACACAATTTTACAAAAGTCAACAAAAGTCAACCCTGGGCCCTCCCGGTCAAAACTCGAGTCGAAGGGTAGATCTTGACTACCCATGACTCAAAATATGTGTTTGGTTTTCAAATTTGTGTCCAATTCAACTCTCAAATCTCAAATTTTTATTTTTTAAAAATAAAAAAACATTCCCAAAAATTCCTTCTAATTCCAATGATTTTGACGTTAAAATCCATATGAAATCAAGTTAAAATATTGAATTTGGGTCCAGATCAATTAACCAATAACTAGATGTGAAAATTCCCTCAAAAATTTCCTCCGACCAAGTTTAGAGCTCAAAATGTGATAAAATGAGACTACGAAATCCCAACCTTTTGGTTCAACTGCAGATGTCACAAATTTGACCTGGGATTCGCCAATGCGGATCCCGAAAATGCGATCATTACATCACAAATGCGATGTCTGCTGAACCTAGGGGATGTGGTAAATGCGATACTGGCTTCATATTTGCGAAGTCAGCCCCCTTGGCAAAAGCGGCCAATTAGTTGCAATTACGACATGCTTGCAGCCCAGTCCCCCTTTGCATTTATGAGGCTGGCTTTGCAAATGCGAATCATTCCACCCCACAGACAACTTCGTACATTCGACATGTATATATTAAGTATGCCTCTCGAAAATGTGAACTGGTGCTCCCATTTGCGATAACTGCAGCACTAGCACACCAACTACTATGAAACGAATCCAAACCAATCCGAAACACGCTAGAAACTTACCTTAACCCCTGGGTCTCCACACCAAACATCCACACAAGTCCAAAAATATCATACAACTCGCTCGCGATATCAAAACAAAAAAATAACATCTGGAACCACGAATCAGACACCGATAACACATAGAACATTAAAACTCAAGAATGGCTAAAATCACAACCACGCATCCGATTCTTACCAAACCACTCGGAATGACACTAATCTTTACAGACAAGTTCAAAGTGACCAAACGGACATATTCCAAGTCCCGAAACCAAATCTGAACCTGACACCCACAAAGTCACACCATGGTCAAACTTAGGAAATTTGTAAACCTAGGAACCACCGAATACAATTCTGAGCATACTCCTAAGTCTAAAATCACAATACAAATCTATTGAAACTATCAAAATAGCATTTCAAGATCATTTTCACAAAGGTCCACTTAAGCTTCCAAACTAAGAACCAACTATTCTAAATCAATCCAAAACCTCCCCGGGACTAAACCAACCATCCCCAGAAGTCACATAATCACAAATACATGCGCGAAAAGTTTCTAAAGGGAAAGTGGAGCTCAAATACACAAAGCGGCCTGTCGGGTCGTTACAATTTGAAAGCAAAGATCAAAGAAAATCGCACCGATGAAGGTTCTTTGGAGAGGCAAACAAAGCGAGGACGATACTTAGGAGATCGAGTCGGACATGCGAAGCATCTAGCCACATATTTTTGATAGTTCAAGTACATTTCTGAAATCGTTCAAGGAAGAATATTTATTTAAAAGGTAGAGTACATAACGACCGATTGGTCGTTTTGAGTATTAGAATCCTATTCCCTATTTGATGCTTTTCATAGGTTCATTTGATGTCATACGACTGCTGGGGATGGGTGGTTTAGTTTTCGTGGGGTTTGAGAGTGGGTTGAAACATTTAGATCCATTTTGAAAGCCTTAACTTGTAATAGTTGACTGATGTTTAACTATTGGGTTAACGACCTTGAAATTGGGAAGGTTCCTATAGTTTTGTGTGATTATTTTGTACTTTGGTCTATGTTGGAATTTGGTTTTTGAGGTTCTTGGGAGGATCCAGCACTATTTGTCCAAAGATAACATTTTGAAGGATTTTAGAGTTTATAAGATTGATCAATAGTTGACTTTGACGTTACCGGATTCTATTTGGTGTCAGGGTCTATGGATAGGTTTGTGTGGCTGAATTGAATTGTGTGCCATGTTTTATTGAAATCCGAGGAATCTAGGTATGAAACATGTGCTTGGTTAGAAGTATTGAAGATTATAAACTTAAGAGAGTTCAATATGTGATTGATCTTTGATTCTTAGATGCAATGATTCCGCATGTATTTCGAGACCTTGAATAGGTTAGGATAGTATTTATGGACTTGTTGGAATGTTTGGATGAAGTTCTCAAGGGTTCGAATGAGTTTCCGGGTATTGGAAGAGTGGTTGGAAGTGAAAGAGTTGCAGAAAAATGCATCAGATGTGGATGCCAAGGTGGATGCTTGTGAAGTGTGTACACCTTCGGTTCCGAGTGGGCATCCGACACATGAAGCTTAAAATTCATCTTTCTCTATTTAAGCCTTATTTCATAAATAGGCTTCATTTTATCATTTTTTGGAGTTACACAACTCGAATTAGTGAGATTTTTGAATGACATTTCAACCACATCATTGGGATAAGGATTCCTAACTTAGATCTATGATTTTTACTTGGATATAACATTGACTTTGGCTTTAAATCAAGTAATATAAAAGAAGAAAAAAGAATTTTTATTTGAAATATAAAAAGTGTATTTTATGGTTTTGAGTGCCGATTTGAACTTAAATTTGGAAACTAATTACATATCTGGACTCGTGGGATTATGGGCAAAACGATCTACCCCTGGACTTGGGTTTTAACCAAATGGCCCGTGTTGACTTTTGTTTACTTCTTGAGGTTTGATTAAAGGTCGAAGATATATTGTTTGGAGTTAATTTCTATAGATTTATTTGACCTTATTGAATAGTATTGGCTACATTGGAGTCAATTGGAGGAGATTTCTAAAGGAAATGCAGCAGTGGAAGGTTTAATTAGCTTGCAAAAGGTAAGTATCTTGCCTAGAATTGCCTTGACGGAACCTACCTTAGGATATTGACCTTGTTCGATTAATTGCTATATATTACGGGCATCGTATATATGCAGCGGCGAGCTATGCAAGTGTCTTGGACTATTCATGCTCGAGGTAGATTCTAGGCTGCTTTATACCTTGGATTTTTATTACTTGTTGCTTCTCTTGTATAACAATAAGGGCTCTCTTAATCATGCTAGAAATAATATTTAGGTTTTTTTGTGCCTTGTTGATTGAAAATGGTTATGTCTGACATCATGTCCTATATGCTTTAGCCTAGTCATAGTATTCACATGCATAAATCTATGCATGTATATTTCTCATGTCTATACAAATCTTTAATATTATTTATAGCGCATAAGCATGTTCTACATATGGACTTATATGGACTGAGGTGAGGTACGTGAGTTGTCCGTGCGGGATGAGCGTTATGGCACATGAGTTATCAGTGAATATTGGTATGTTTAGGGCACATGAGTTGTTCGTGCAAGCTGATATTATTTTAGCACGTGAGTTGTTCTTGCAGCGTATGGATTTAAATTCATCCCTCAAGAGTCAGGTGATCACTCATTGTACCTTGGACCCTTAATATGTAGGTTTGTTAGACACCTTGGGAGTGTTGGCTGATGGCAGCGAGTCTTATTCATGCATAAACATTATAGACTCATATACTTTGCATTTATAGTAATACTCTACGATGCATATCATCTTATATGTTGATTTGGTGCACCTGTATTAGCTTATGATCATTTCTTATTTGAAAGCGTGCTGTTATTTCTGCTAACTGCAAACCTGATCATCGTATACACTGTTTTTGCTAGATTCTTGTGTTGTATTTATTTATGGACATTTCAGGTTATGATAGCAAGTATCAGTTGACCAATCTGCTATTACTTCACCGAGGTTAGTCTTGATACTTACTGAATACATTGGATCCGTTGTGCTCATAATATACTTCTACACATTCAATGCATATTTATTTGTTGGTACTAGCAGAGTTGAGGAGTAGATTTATAGCTATGCCAGGGAGACTCGAGGTAGTGTAGCCTATCTATCTTTAGGCGTTTCACCCTATTTTTAGCTAGTCAAAACATAATACAACTAATGGTTCATTTGAAGTTGGTAAAGAGAGTTGCCACCTAATAAACTTATGGGTTTATAAGATTATTATCCTAATATTCTGCTAACTGGTGAAATTTGGGTAAGGGTTCTAGTTATTTTAAGGAGAAGGTGTTAGGCATCCCTTAGAATCTACATGAGGTAGCTCCTTAGGTTTAAGCTAAGCTTGGGGAAAGAAAAGTCTATATTGCTTAGTCAGGTGCTCAAAATCTACAAATTATTCTAAGTCTAAAGTTCAGTATATAAGAAAAGGGTCTTGTATGTAATTTGAAAAGAAGTTCACAAGTTTTGGATTCTGTACTAAAATCATCTTTGAAATATAAATATGCTTATGAAGCTGAAAAACTGGATATACTTTAAAATCTTGTAAAGAATCATAGTTGCAAAGATAGTTAAGTGTGTGCATTAGAAAGGTGATATTCTTATAGAATTTAGTAAGGTAAAGGGCCTATTTAAAATACATCTTAAGTTAGAATACTTTACTCAAAAATCAATTAAAATAACCTTGCGTTTTCAATCCTGTTGAAGTCTACCTATTTATAAATATCGGCGGTGTTTGACTTTTTATCTTTTATGAAAATGCTTTCCAATCATTTCTTTTCGCGGTTCTGATTTTTCAAACAGATATCGTGTGTCACGACCCTTTTTCCGATGTGCTCATATGCCAAATGACCATCAAAATATACTTGCACAATCAGTACAAAAGTGTAGCATGAGTATATAAATTAACGTGTACCCAGTAAGTATCTAGCCTAACCCCGATGAAATGGTGACGAGGGGTCGAAATCGACACTTACTAGTGGTCCAATAAATCAGTACAATAAATTATAAATAGACATGAAATACAACAGTAATAATGAGGCAAGAAACTGTAACTAAGATAATCTTCAAACATAATGACATCAGGTGCTATCTCAAACAAATAAAAAATATCATGTAAATGCCAAGTCTCAAATCAAAGGAGAAATCTCATGAGTATTCGAACTCCTAGCGATATAACGCACGTGTTATGCTGAGGACGTACGGCCCGATCCATAATAGTTGTGTACATACACTACCGAGGTCGAAAAATTCTCAAAGATAAATACTGCCCAAAAAACCACGAACTCAAATACATAATTTATTCCTTATTTTATGCCCAATTTCGCGGTCAAAATCCAAGATTACCATTTCTAGGTTTTTCTTTATAATCCAGCAATTTCCATAAATTCTCTTGTTTAAATCCACATATAAAACATGTATTTAACTTACAACAATTGGGAATCACTTACCTCATGATAGATGATGAACATGACACTCCAAAATCACCCCAAGGTTGGTTCCAATGAGAAAAATGAGATGAAATGAACCAAAACCAGAGTTTCAAGAAGTGTTTTGCCCAGCGACCCTTCTTCNATATTCTGCTAACTGGTGAAATTTGGGTAAGGGTTCTAGTTATTTTAAGGAGAAGGTGTTAGGCATCCCTTAGAATCTACATGAGGTAGCTCCTTAGGTTTAAGCTAAGCTTGGGGAAAGAAAAGTCTATATTGCTTAGTCAGGTGCTCAAAATCTACAAATTATTCTAAGTCTAAAGTTCAGTATATAAGAAAAGGGTCTTGTATGTAATTTGAAAAGAAGTTCACAAGTTTTGGATTCTGTACTAAAATCATCTTTGAAATATAAATATGCTTATGAAGCTGAAAAACTGGATATACTTTAAAATCTTGTAAAGAATCATAGTTGCAAAGATAGTTAAGTGTGTGCATTAGAAAGGTGATATTCTTATAGAATTTAGTAAGGTAAAGGGCCTATTTAAAATACATCTTAAGTTAGAATACTTTACTCAAAAATCAATTAAAATAACCTTGCGTTTTCAATCCTGTTGAAGTCTACCTATTTATAAATATCGGCGGTGTTTGACTTTTTATCTTTTATGAAAATGCTTTCCAATCATTTCTTTTCGCGGTTCTGATTTTTCAAACAGATATCGTGTGTCACGACCCTTTTTCCGATGTGCTCATATGCCAAATGACCATCAAAATATACTTGCACAATCAGTACAAAAGTGTAGCATGAGTATATAAATTAACGTGTACCCAGTAAGTATCTAGCCTAACCCCGATGAAATGGTGACGAGGGGTCGAAATCGACACTTACTAGTGGTCCAATAAATCAGTACAATAAATTATAAATAGACATGAAATACAACAGTAATAATGAGGCAAGAAACTGTAACTAAGATAATCTTCAAACATAATGACATCAGGTGCTATCTCAAACAAATAAAAAATATCATGTAAATGCCAAGTCTCAAATCAAAGGAGAAATCTCATGAGTATTCGAACTCCTAGCGATATTACGCACGTGTTATGCTGAGGACGTACGGCCCGATCAATAATAGTCGTGTACATACACTACCGAGGTCGTACAACTCGACCCATGGATGCATCTCATATTGCTATTACATAGCACTGCCGAGGCATTCGGCCCGATCCACAAGAAGAGAGGAAATATCGAAATACGGGTCACGTATTTGCAGCACAAGGACAGGGACACCAAGTAAGCATGACATTTACCAACAATCAAATACCCCACCAAACAACCCAAGGTATTGAAGTTCGATATAACATGATCTTTATCAAATTTCAATTATAAGTTTTAGGTAATTAAAAAATAATATAACTATTGCTTAGTAATGCCCTAAGTCTACCCGGACATAAATACGATTCTAGCTAAATGGTTTCTCGTCACCTCATGCATACGTAACTCCCACAATAAGTAGCAGACAACAAATATATCACCTATGGGGTAGTTTTTCCCTCACAAGGTTAGAGAAGAGACTTACCTCGCTCTGAAATACGATAACCGACTCCAACGCCTCTCTAACACTTTAAACTGATGCCAAACGATCCGAAACTAATCAAGCAGCGTGCAAACCTATCAAAATATACTCAAAGACTCATAATTTAACAATTCATAATAATTCCCAACTCCACTCGAAAAGTGAACAAAGTCAATCACCAGGCTCACGTGCCTGGATTTCGAAAAATTCTCAAAGATAAATACTACCCATAAAACCACAAACTCAAATACATAATTTATTCCTTATTTCATGCCCAAATTCGCAGTAAAAATCCAAGATTACCATTTCTAGGTTTTTCTTCATAATCCAGCAATTTCCATAAATTCTCATGTTTCAATCGACATATAAAACATGTATTTAACTTACAACAATTGGGAATCACTTACCTCATGATAGATGATGAACATGACACTCCAAAATCGCCCCAAGGTCGGTTCCAATGAGAAAAATGAGATGACATGAACCAAAACCAGAGTTTCAAGAAGTGTTTTGCCCAGCGACCCTTCTTCGCGCTCGCAGGAAACTCCTCGCGATTGCGATGGCCAACCAGCCTTGCTCGGGAAATCACACTATGCTAACGCAAGACACTCTCGCGATCGCAAAGCTCAGCTACCCAACCCATCGCGAACGCGAAGCTCAATTTTGTCAACCTCAAAAAATCCCTTATGCGATCGCGACCAAACCACACGATCGCGACGATTAACCATCCTGGCCCAAGCCAGCCCCTCTAACACAGCGCGTTCGCGACCATCACCACGCGAACGCGAACCGCAACCTAATCATGCTTCGCAAATGCGACACACTCTTCGCAATCGCAAAGAACAAAGTCCCTACCAATCCACTTAACCTTTCGCTATTGCGACCCTGCTTCCTCGATCGTGATGCACACCAAATACACCAGAAGCTAGCAACTGCGAAACTTAGAGAAATGATCTGAAACCATCCAGAAATACACCAGAGGCCCCGAGACCCTGTCCAATCACTATAACAAGTCCCAATACCTCAGCCAAACTTATTCAAAGACTTGAAATGCCACGAATAGCATCAAAATCATGAAAAACAGCGGCCAAAATCCCACTCTTAACTTTCAAACATTCAAACTTCATCGAACGCGTCCGAATCACACTTAACTGTCCGAAATGATGTCAATTTACGTGCAAGTCATAAATCACAGTACTAACTATTCCAAGGCTCGAAATCCCAGACAGACATCAATAATACCAAAGTCTACTTCAAATCAAATTTAGAAAATTCTAAAACCTTTAAAATGCCAACTGCCGAAACATTCCCGGTTCACCTGAAACTCGATTCGAACATACGCCCAAGTCCAAAATCATTATATGAACCTATTGAGATCTTCAAATCCCAATGCCGAGGCCAGTTACTCAATAGTCAAACCTTAGTCAACTCTTTCAAATTAAAGCTTTCGAATTGAGAATGATTCTTCCAAATCAACTTCGAACTTCTCGAAAATCGAAACCAACCATGTGTGCAAGTTATAGTACATAAAGTGAAGCTGCTCAATCCCTCTAACCGCAGAACGGCGTGCCAGAGCTCAAAACGACCGATCAAGTCGTTATATTTTCCCCCCACTTAAATATATGATTGTCGTCGAATGTGCCAAGAACCATCCTAATGTTTCAAAAATCATTGTTTAACACCTCGTGAACCTACCCATGCAACCGCAATCCATATGAGCACGTTAGCTCAACCCAGACTGAAGATCCTTCCTGCTATCTTAGCTCACAAGCCGTAGAACCAAATTCCAATTCTCTACCAGGTCTGAACCAGCGATCGTACACCGTAGCAATCTCAACAAGACGAACCTAAAAATGATCGTACACATACTATAATCACACCATGCACCACATAACTCATTTGCTCATAGTAACTTCCTCTAACCACAATAGCTACAAATTCATGAATCCGATGCCCATAATGTACCTCAAAATACATATAAGCCATGTTCCAACCCCCGCGATACTGCAATCACCGAAGAAACATGCAGAAACTTATAACCACCCATCAAATAAATAACTCATGATGTCCCTCCGCTTGACAAGAATCATTACATCATTCTGAACTGATTAGTGACATTTTTCCTTCAAATATGCATTATATAAATCTAATTGCATTGATTTCAGGTCGAACAACCTCGTCTTATTGTACAAGCTGCTCGAGCAATAAGCCACCTCAAACAACATCTAAGATGTCATACGACGCCATCAATGCACAAGCGAGCCACAACTAAAATATGACCAATAAGGAAAGCGAACCAAAATATAGGACTATCCGACCTGCGTAACGAATAAACAACCAAACAAAAGCTATGAACCTATCTTAGAGACGAGAAACAAAATGCACAAAATACATATGAGAAACCGCACTCAACACCTCACTGTTGCGGCGTTCAACCCGATCCAAATATCATACACGTGGCGGCATGCCACCCGATCCACACATAACTATCGACAAGAAATTACGCATCTAGTTAAATTGCTCATACCTACATAACTGCGTATATCGACCGCAAGCACGCCAGGTGCTTAAGCGCAACCTTTAGGAGACTGATAGTGCCACGCGCTACCAAATGACAAGCACGAATAAGGTGCAATATATAACCTGTATCCCGAGAGCCATCTCGCTCAGATACAACCACAAGCTACATATGATCATATCACACGTGTGAATAATTAAGCACAACCCACATGGCATAAAAAAGTATCACTTGAAATAGACGAAGGTAGGAATATCATCCACCGTGCCCGAAGACCCATCCATAAGCAATGCTATGCCGAATAAACATATCTGATCTCGTATAAAATATACATTCACATTAGGCCTACCAACGGACCTCAAGCCGATTTTGATCATCCCAAAAAGGATAAATAACCATCCAAAGATCCACAATGACCCTATTCATGACACAAATGATCAACGGTCAAATCAAGGACAAACATCCACAGTCCACAGCCAGAGGAATAGAGTGTCTATCAAACATAAATTCTCCAATCGGTGACAGTGCCAAAGTCTTCATGCCTGATTTCAAATTCAACCACTTAAGTGATTGACACGTAACTCTTACACAATCAACTTGTGGGTGATACTCCCACAATCTCACACCCCAGGTAGAAAATATGCACGTCTACAGTTATCAACCACACTACTTTTGTAATGTAATTCAAGAATCCATAATTCAATATAAAATGCCTCTTCCATGGAACATCGTTCTCATACGACACCAAAATAGCGCCAGCATACTCTAAACATCTTAAAATCTTTACCGCTCCCCCGAGCTCGACATTCCTGTCAAAACTGAATTGTAACTTGATCCTTAAATTCTCATTCCATATCACTCGCAGCACCTATCATGTCGTTACACGAGAGTACAAGAATTTCATCTTAACTCCTGAACCACCAGTAAGATAAACAATTCATCGGCTAGAAAACTTTCACTTAACGCATTTCAAAAGAAGAATTGCAACACACAACCAACTTCCCATAACCGCAAAAGACACAGAAGTCAAGTTGTGGTCGAGACCGCCATAACCCTTCGGGACCCAATTGCACATAACCACGCCATCAGAATCGAATCCCACCAAACAACCAAATTAAGGAAGCTGTCAAGCTCGTAAGTGTTGCCACGAGACACCTATATAGCATTATTCTTTGGGGAACCAATCCTTTCCCTTACCATGCCACTCCAAACAACTACCAAATTGACTCAACTTCTTCAAATTTCTTCTTGCCTTGCCTCAGAATCAATACCTTTCCTCCCCAGCACACAATGGACCTCATTCGACACTCATCCCGAGTGACCCCAAATCGCAATACCGCCTCGCCTCAATACCCATAAGCTACGTTATACTCTTCTCAAACACTCAATAGTACCTCCAACTGATACATCCGTCAGATTAGATCTTCTGCAAATTCGAAATTATGTCTCCCATTTCTCTAACACTCCACCACAGACCCGATGGTAGCGTAGAAAAACTCCAAGTACCCTTCTATACTCTGCTGCAAAACCCAAATCCTCAGCCACATTAAGAACCTAGAAGTCCTTAAGCACCACACCTTAAATCTCGAATCTACTAGAACCTTTATTAAGAGTCGCCCTCTCTAATCCAGACCTGATTGTATAACTAACCAACTATATCTCCATTAGCACACGAATATTCTAAAGAAGAAACCGGATGAATCCTTTCCCTTGTACGTCATATCCATTGTAAGTATAAGATTTGAGTCATTCCACAACCTTCTCATATCAATAAGGTTAAAAGAAGCACATATCCATCAAATCCCTTGCTCAAATTACCCCTGATGTTTTCTTCCCTTAGTCATACCTAATCCACCAACGTACGGATAACCAAAAACTACCAAGGCAGATAACCACGTGACCTAATCATAGACGGTAGGCTCCATCACTTAGCTTTAAGCCACAATCACATAAATCCAGAACCCACAATGACTCCTCCTTCTTAGTTACCATGATCTCACATCATTTCTCAGCCAAATATCTCACAAGATCTTGTTGCACTTATCATGACACACCGCAAATTACTAGTCCCAAACGCACGCTCAACTTCCTAAGAGTCGCAACATCTTCTTCACGCGATCCAAGTCCACATTGTAGTACATGCCTCCCACTGGATAGAAAGTAGAACACTTATGGGTTTATAAGATTATTATCCTAATATTCTACTAACTGGTGAAATTTGGGTAAGGGTTCTAGTTATTTTAAGGGGAAGGTGTTAGGCATCCCTTAGAATCTACATGAGGTAGCTCCTTAGGTTTAAGCTAAGCTTGGGGAAAGAAAAGTCTATATTGCTTAGTCAGGTGCTCAAAATCTACAAATTATTCTAAGTTTAAAGTTCACTATATAAGAAAAGGATCTTGTATGTAATTTGAAAAGAAGTTCACAAGTTTTTGGATTCTGTACTAAAATCATCTTTGAAATATAAATATGCTTATGAAGCTGAAAAACTGGATATACTTTAAAATCTTGTAAAGAATCCTAGTTGCAAAGATAGTTAAGTGTGTGCCTTAGAAAGGTGATATTTTTATAGAATTTAGTAAGGTAAAGGGCCTATTTAAAATACATCTTAAGTTAGAATACTTTACTCAAAAATCAATGAAAAGAACCTTGCGTTTTCAATCCTGTTTAAGTCTACCCATTTATAAATATCGGCGGTGTTTGACTTTTTATCTTTTATGAAACTGCTTTCCAATCATTTCTTTTTGCGATTCTGATTTCTCAAACAGATATCGTGTGTCAAGACCCTTTTTCCGATGTGCTCATGTGCCAAATGACCATCAAAATATACACAATCAGTACAGAAGTGTAGTATGAGTACGTAAATCAACATGTACCCAGTAAGTATCTAGCCTAATCCCGGTGAAATGGTGATGAGGGGTCGAAATCGACACTTACTAGTGGTCCAATAAATCAATACAATAAATTATAAATAAACATGAAATACAACAGTAATAATGAGGCAAGAAACTGTAACTAAGATAATCTTCAAACATAATGACATCAGGTGCTATCTCAAACAAATAAAAAATATCATGTAAATGCCAAGTCTCAAATCAAAGGAGAAATCTCATGAGTATTCGAACTCCTAGCGATATAACGCACGTGTTATGCTGAGGACGTACGGCCCGATCCATAATAGTTGTGTACATACACTACCGAGGTCGAAAAATTCTCAAAGATAAATACTGCCCAAAAAACCACGAACTCAAATACATAATTTATTCCTTATTTTATGCCCAATTTCGCGGTCAAAATCCAAGATTACCATTTCTAGGTTTTTCTTTATAATCCAGCAATTTCCATAAATTCTCTTGTTTAAATCCACATATAAAACATGTATTTAACTTACAACAATTGGGAATCACTTACCTCATGATAGATGATGAACATGACACTCCAAAATCACCCCAAGGTTGGTTCCAATGAGAAAAATGAGATGAAATGAACCAAAACCAGAGTTTCAAGAAGTGTTTTGCCCAGCGACCCTTCTTCGCGATCGTAGAAAACTCCTCGCGATTGCGATGGCCAACCAGCCTTGCCAGGGAAATCACACTATGCTAACGCAAGACACTCTCGCGATCGCAAAGCTCAGCTACCCAACCCTTCGCGATCGCGAAGCTTAATTCTGTCAGCCTCAAAAAATCCCTTACGCGATCGCGACCAAGCCCCACGATCGCGACGATTAACCATCCTAACCCAGGCCAGCCCCTCTAACACAGCGCGTTCGCGACCATCACCACGCGAACGGGAACCACAACCGAATCAAGCTCCGCAAATGCGACACCCTCTTCGTAATTGCAAAGAACAAAGTCCCTACCAATCCACTTAACCTTTCGCTATTGCGACCCTGCTTCCTCGATCGTGATGCACACCAAATACATACGCCCAAGTCCAAAATCATTATATGAACCTATTGGGATCTTCAAATCCCAATTCCAAGGCCAGTTACTCAATAGTCAAACCTTGGTCAACTCTTTCAAATTAAAGCTTCCGAATTAAGAATGATTCTTCCAAATCAACTTCAAACTTCTCGAAAATCGAAACCAACCATGTGTGCAAGTTATAATACATAAAGTGAAGCTGCTCAATCCCTCTAACCGTAGAGCGGCGTGCCAGAGCTCAAAATTGACCGATCAAGTCGTTATATTATCCGCCCACTTAAATATATGATTGTCCTCGAACGTGCCAAGAACCATCCTAATGTTTCCAAAATCATTGTTTAACACCTCGTGAACCTACCCATGCCACCACAATCCATATGAGCACGTTAGCTCAACCCTGACTGAAGATCCTTCCTACTATCTTAGCTCACAAGCCGTAGAACCAAATTCCAATTCTCTACCAGGTTTGATCCAGCGATCGTACATCGTAGCAATCTCAACAAGACGAACCTAAAAATGATCGTACATATACTGTAATCACACCATGCACCGCATAACTCATTTGCTCATAGTAACTTCGTCTAACCACAATAGCTACAAATTCACGAATCTGACGCCCATAATGTACCTCATAACACATATTACCGAAGAAACATGCAGAAACTTATAACCACCCATCAAATCAATACCTCATTGAGTCCCTCCGCTTGACAAGAATCATTGCCTCATTCTGAACTGATTAGTAACATTTTTCCTTCAAATATGCATTATATAAATCTAATTGCATTGATTTCAGGTCCAACAACCTCGTCTTACTCTGTACAAGCTGCTCGAGCAATAAGCCACCTCAAACACCATCTAAGATGTCATACGACGCCGTCAATGCACAAGCGAGCCACAACTAAAATATGACCAATAAGGAAAGCGAACCAAAATATAGGACTATCCGATCTGCGTAGCGAATACACAACCAAACAAAAGCTATGAACCTATCTTAGAGACGAGAAACAAAATGCATAAAATACATATGAGGAACCGCACTCAACATCTCAATGTTGCGGCGTTCAACCCGATCCAAATATCATAAACGTGGCGGCATGCCACCCGATCCAGACATAACTATCGACAAGAAATTATGCATCGAGTTAAATTGTTCATACCCACATAACTGTGTATGTCAGCCGCAAGCACGCCAGGTGCATAAGCACAACCTTTAGGAGACTGATAGTGCCACGCGCTACAAAATGACAAGCACGACTAAGGTACAATATGTAACCTGCATCCCGAGAGCCATCTCGCTCACATACAACCACAAGCTACATAGGATCACATCAAACGTGTGAATAATCAAGCACAACCCACATGGCATAAAAAAGTAGCACTTGAAATAGACGAAGGTAGGAATATCATCCACCGTGCCCGAAGACCCATCCATAAGCAACGGTATGCCGAATAAACATATTTGATCTCGTATAAAATATACATTCACATTAGGCCTACCAACGGACCTCAAGCCGATTTCGATCATCCCAAAAAGGATAAATAACCATCCAAAGATCCACAATGACCCTATTCATGACACAAACGACCAACGGTCAAATCAAGGAAAAACATCCACAGTCCACAACCAGAGGAATAGAGTGTCTATCAAACATAAACTCTCCAATCGGTGACAGTGCCAAAATCTTCATGCCTGATTTCAATCTCTACCACTTAAGTGATTGACACGTCACTCTTACACAATCAACTTGTGGGTGATACTTCCACAATCTCACACCCCAGGTAGAAAATATGCACGTCTATATTTATCAACCACACTACTTCTGTAATGTAATTCAAGAATCCATAATTCAATATAAAATGCCTCTTCCATGGAACATCGTTCTCATACGACACCAAAATAGCGCCAGCATACTCTAAACATCTTAAAATCTCTACCGCTCTTCCGAGCTCGACATTGCTGCCAAACCCGAACTGTAACTTGATCCTTAAATTCTCATTCCATTTCGCTCGCTTCACCTATCATGTCATTACGCGAGAGTACAAGAATTTCATCTTAACTCCTGAACCACCAGTAAGATAAACAATTCATCGGCTAGAAAACTTTCACTTAACGCATTTCAAAAGAAGAATTGCAACACACAACCAACTTCCCATAACCACAAAAGACACAGAAGTCAAGTTGTGGTCGAGACCGCCATAACCCTTCGGGACCTATTTGAACATAACCACGCCATCAGAATCGAATCCCATCAGACAACCAAATTAAGGAGGTTGTCAAGCTCGTAAGTGTTGCCACGAGACACCTATATAGCATTATCATTCTTTAGGGAACCAATCTTTTCCCTTACCATGCCACTCCAAACAACTACCAAATTGACTCAACTTCTTCAAATTTCTTCTTGCCTTGCTTCAGAATCAATACCTCTCCTTCCCAGCACACAATAGACCTCATTCGACACTCATCCCGAGTGACCCCAAATCGCAATATCGCCTCGCCTCAATACCCATAAGCTACGTTATACTCTTCTCAAACACTCAGTAGTACCTCCAACTGATACATCCGTCAGATTAGTACCACAATATAAGAAGACAGCAAGGGACTCCGTGAAAGCAAGCTTAATCATAGGTACGAAACCACAGTATAAGGAATAAAGCAAGAGACTCGAGGAAAGCAAGCTTAATCATAGGTACGAAAGTTTTCCTACAAAATAAAGGGGGTTGGCTCTTGCCAAGCTACACCAAGGGGTTGGCTCTTGCCAAGCTACACAAATAGTTAATTTGTTTATAGTCGCAAAAGTTTTCCTACAAAGGGGGCTGGCTTCAACCTTGCCAAGCTACACAACTCAGAAAACTTTTGTACTATAACCAACGCTAGCTGTTCATAACTCAGAAAACTTTCGCACTACAATAAGCTAACTTTCAAAGAGTACACTTACTCTATTTTCATACATGGATCGTACTACAATAAGCTAACTTTTAAAGAGTACACTTACTCTATTTTCATACATGGACCGGCCTTTCCATCCATTCGAAAGAAAGAACAAGAGGGAAATTTAGAAAGAACTCATATGAAATATATCACAAGAGATTTACAAAGAGTACAAGATAATTCTAAGCTTTTTTCTAAGATCTCCTAATTTTTCTAAGATGATCCTACAACTACTCCAAGGCCTCCTTTATATAGGACTAGGAGGTTATTACAAGACAAACATTCTAGATAAACCAAACCTATCTTACATGGCAAACCTATTTACAAGTGGGTCCCTCTCGGCATGTGAAGGACTTTAGGCAAAACCACTAAAAACACTTGAAAGCATGTGAACGGGGTGAAATATACATGGTGTAGCATGTGAAAGCATGTGGTCCTATGTGAATGTACGGTGTTGCATGTGAAGAAGCATGTGGAGGCATGTGAAAACAAGGTGAAGTGGGGCCCGGATGGCATGGAAAGAGGTGAAATTTGTCTTGGAAATAGGTAGGATATTTTTTTGAGTGTTTTTGGAGGATTATGGTAGGAAAACAACGTAAAGTGGGGTCCGAATAGTATAGAAAGATGTGGAAATTTGTCTTGGTATGGGTAGGATATTTTTGAGGATTTTTTGGGTTGGTAATGGAGGATTAAGGTGGGATTAGCAAGGATTAAGACAATTATCCTTTATCGATCATAGAATTGTCTTCCAGGCATCTTTTCGAAGACCTTGTGAAGTAGCGCCTGGAACTTGACGGTTCTTCACTGCTATGTTCCTTTCCCTTTGGACTAAGAGATGTAATTCGCAACTTTAATATGGAAATGTCATTAGTGATTTTTTCTTGGATGATTTCATATGGCGTTTGATATTCCTTTGCTGCTTCCCGGACTCTTTCCCAGTGAGGATGGGTATTGGTATAATTCCAGTTTGCCCATTCTTTTGGCCATATCTCTTTTGGGATGCACCTATTTTGCTGGAAAATGATTTTTTGTGCCTCGCTATACTCTTCCTCCATTGATAAAATGGACACGGGAAATTTCCACCAGAATGATGCCTCTGCTTGCGCTTGGACTTTTTCATTAATGATCTTCGCTGGCCTATGAAACATGAATATTTTTGCTGCGTAGGAATCACTGAAACATTTCGTCCAATATCTCCTAGGCTTGAACCATAGTAAAAATACTCTAAGGGGTGGTGCAATGGTATCAAAATCCTTGAAGACGTTGCATTTGAATTCCATAAAAATATAATACTGATGGCATAGGTACCAGAAAAACCATAATAATTCTTGTGGAAAATCCTTGTCTTGAGCTATGAATATATGGCAGAATGGATATTCTGGATTGACACCATAAGGCTTGAGAATACATCCTCCATATTGCCGGAAAACTTGGATCTCATAAGAAGTTCTTCTTTCCATAATAATTGACGGATCAAAGGGATCCATGAGGTTGAACAACTCCGGTGGATGATTTGTTGGCTTTAATGAACTAATTCCCGGTGTGTTTGAAAACATAACGATGTGGCTGTTTGGCTTCAGTTTTGCTGGAGAAAATCTTTTTGAGAATTCTTCCGGTCGCGATAGAAAATCTGCGAGAATGTTATCCTTTCCTTTCAGGTGCTTGACTTGAAACTTGTATGGAGAGAACCATTGCGCCCATCTGAGAATCTGAGGATTGGGGATAATTTTTGAATTTATCCGGATCATTTTTGGGAAAGCCTTCATATCCATTTCTACTAGAAATTCTGTATGGATAAGGAAGAAATTAAATTTCTTGATTCCATTCTTTACTGCAAGAATTTCTTTGAAGGTGGAATGATAATGTTGCTCGGCATCTTTAAACTTTCCACTGGCGTATCCACATATTTTCCGCTGGCCATCTTTTTCTTCAAATAGAACAGCACTCCAATATTCATGGCTGGCATCAGTTTGCAGTATCTTCTTTCCATCTGAAGGGATGTAGAGGGACTTGACATTTTTACATATCTCCTTTATTTTTCTGACTGCTTCATCCTGTTTTTCTCCCCATGATGGTGCATTTTTCTTGAGCATCTCTGTGAGTGGTGAAATGTATGTAGAGATATTTGAGATGAAATGTCTTACATAATTTATTACATCCAATAACTGTTGGATCTGCTTTGTTGTGAGGCTGGTATCCGGAAATTTAAGTAATTCCTGACATATATGCGGTCCTGGACTGTATTCACCTCGGGCAAAATGCATTCCGAGAAAATCAATTTCCTTTTGAGCAAGAACCATCTTTTTAGCTGAGAGCATGATGCCGTACTGCATTACCAATGCCTCAAATTGACGAAGCAAGTTGACATGTTCTTCCAATGTATGACTAAACAACAGGATGTTATCAATGTAAACTAAGGAGGTATGGAGGATGGGTTGGAAGATTTTTATCATGGCTTTTTGGAACAAGGAGGGTGCAGTTTTCAAACCGAAGGGTATGACTTTCCACTGGAAGTGATGATCAGGGATGCAAAATCCCGTTTTGGGTCGTTCTTCAGGGTGGATTCCCAATTGCCAAAATCCAAATTTTAAATCAAACTTGGAAAAGTATTTGGCCTTGGCTAAGTGGGAGAAAAGAGTGAGTTTATTTGGTATGGGAAATTTATCATCTTGGAGGAAATGGTTTAGCGGCTGGTAATTAATAACTAACCTGAGTTTTCCTCTTGTCTGCTCAGCTCTTTTGTTGACATAAAATGCTTCACATGCCCATTGTGAATCCGATGGCTCTATCAAATTAAATTCCAAAAGTTCTTCGCATTCTTTCTTTGCAAGCTGAAGATGATCTGGATTCATACTTGAATGACTGGCTTTTGTCGGATTGATGTTTTCATTTTTCTTGAAAGGGAGCTTGATAAAAAACTCTTGGTTTTTCCATAATGGGCTTTTCCCTTTCTTCATGAAATCCTTGTGAGATTCAGCACATGAATGTTCAATGAGATTCTGCTCAATCTCTTTGATTTGTTCGTCATCGGTGATTTGGAATAGCCTTGGAATCTCAAAATAAGGTCTGAACTGCTTTTTAAAAGCTATCCCATTAGCCTTGATCTAGAGTTGATCTTTAAGTTGCCTGTAAATGTCGAATCCAATAATAAGATCTTTCCCTGGCACATCAGATCCTAGCAGCTTGGTTCTGTACTTCAATGCTGGAAAGAACTCAATTGTGACCGGTGCTTTGTAATGACAGTCGTGGTTAAGATCGCATTTGATGCAGTGTTGAAATCTATAAAATGCGGCACCCATTGATCTTCAGGGAGAACAGTAGGATTTATGAGTGAGGATGCAGCTCCGGTGTCGATAAAAGCAATAACTCAAGCTGGTTTATCCCATTTGGATGAATAGACTTTGAGTTCTACTTGAGGAACGACTGTGAGAGCATTGATCTCATCTCGGGCTTCGATCACTAGTTTTGAAATCTGGTACTGATCATTGCCTTGATCTTCATAGATATCGAGAGAGAATATAGTTTCTTCATTGGGTTCGTCGTCCACAGAGAATATGGATTCAAGGTCCTCCTCTTTTCCAAGATGTATGCCAGTGTAATCTTCAATCTCTTCAAGGAGTTTGACAGATCTTCTTGATTGGGGACAATTTTTTGCGAAATGTCCAATCTTATGGCAAATAAAGCATCTGTCCTTCCTGTGAAAACTTCCTGGCCTTCTGCGTCTGAAATATTTTGTGCGCCTCTTGGATCTTGATTTTCCATCTGGAATTTTTGGCCATCTGAATCTCCTAAATTCTTTCCGTCGTCTAGTTGTGCTGCAGGAACATCCTGATCCGGTGATAAGATCAGTTTTGCGGCATGCTTTGTCAAGCGCTGGATTGTGCTGGATAATCTGCTTTAAGGCTGAGCGCTTCGTACAGATGTTATCTAGTGCGACGAAAATAGCCTGCCTGATGTAACCAATTTGTGGGATGGTTATGGACTGGAATTTTTCTTCAATGATGGTCATGGTCCGGCTTGCTAACAGTTTTGGAAGGGAAGAGACAAAGGCTTGCTTTAGATTGATGTTTCCGCCGATTTCAAAGTATATCTTGGCCATTTTTTGAAAATGTTTGTCAATATCATTTCTGTCGAATGACACACACTTCATCTCAAAGAGTTTTCTTCGCATTTTTCTCCTGTCTTTGGCCAGTATCTCCGCAGAAAACTTCATGTAGGATCCGGATGGTGAAAGCAAAATCTTTGGAAGTAAGAAAAATATTTTTGTCTTGAAATCCAAGTGAGTTCCACCAATCTCTGAGGATTCCTGAGAATTGTGATGTGAGTTCTGACAGGATGACATACTTTTCTCTTTCTGCCAAATTTTTGGTCACCATCCAAGTATAGAATTCTTGGATCCTCTGAGGCCATTTTGAAACCTTGACGTCGTCTAAGGTGAAAATATGGAAACCAGTTCCAACGGGCTTGGACGCCATGGGCTCGTATCTCCTTTCTGGGATTGGCTCATCTGTCATGCCTTCTTGTTCATCATCTACTTCAGATACTTCTGGCTCTCTTGGCTGGTTTACAAATATTGGAGGATTGTCATCTTCGGAAGAGTTTGTTGTAGATTCATTGCTTGATTGAGAGCTATCTTCCATTGATTCGTCTTCTGATGAATGCAGAGATTCAGACCATGTAGTATCTTCATCTGATATGTGTCTTGGCTGGGAGACATAGAGGTCTGGAGCCTTCTGATCCGAAATCATCAGGTTTTCGGGGTTAGACCCTTTTGAACTTTCTCCATAGTCTCGCCTTTTCTTGGCTTGTTTTTGTGCTGCTAGGGCATCTTTTCTTTCCCAAACTAATTTTGCAATATCAAACTCTTGTTCTTCTTTTACGGGTTGGGTAAAAGAGAATGGATTCTGTGAGATAGATGGAAAAGTAGAAAAGGTGTTGTCTAATTTAGGTAGGGAATATGGTTGTGGACACATAGGGAAGAAGGTAGGTTTTGAAGGGACAACCGGGGTTGTTTGTGGCTTCAAGTGGTCATTTCCTAAGAGCTGAATCTGTTCTTTGATGGAAACTGTCTCCTTTTGTTGTTGTTGGAAGAAGTGGAAAAGTGAAGTTCCTGGCGGACAAATCTCATATTGTAGATTTGCCAACCTTAGTTCCAACGCTTTGATTAGTCCTTCATGGCGAGACGATGCTTGCTCCATCTTTTTCTCAATTGTTTCCACCTTGCTCATCATTTTGTTTTGTGTATGAGCCACGTTCTTTATGGTGTTGCCAATGTTGGTCAGAACTTTGTTTTGGCAGATGGAGTTTTCGGATTGCCAGTTTATTTTTGCCTCAATGTCACTTGTTGGGGGTTTTTCTCTAGTAGGCAGCACCGTTTTTCTTGGGAATTTTTGGAGCGTGGCTAATTTCCTCCTTTTCAAAAGGTTGTAGTGAAGGAAAATCGTGGGTATGACTGGAGCTTGAAGAACTCAACATGAATATTTGTGGTTCCGGGGGATTTTTGATTTTCGGAATTTGTGAAGTTGTAGGTTCAGGTGGCTTTTTAGGTTGTGAGGTCTGAATTAGGGGTGAATCGGGTTTGGGTGTAGGTTCGTTATCCTCCCAACTTGGAGTGAATTTTTCTGGTAATGTTGGCCATTCTTGGGGTTTGTAACTGACAAGAAATTCATATTTACCTGGACGGCTTAATGAGCCAATTGAAGGGTCTTTATTTTCATATCTGGCTCGAAATTATTTTTCAGTGGTTTTCCCCCTTTTCTTGGATTTTGGTTTGGTTTTGTTGAGGCTTAACTTTTCTCCATTATATTCTCCATTTGGATCTTCGAAATAGTCTTGACAGTCGCAATCAAGATCCTAAGGGCAATGTCCCGTAAAGGGGCATTTGAACCACCAAGTTCTTGTTCCATTTTTGTCGAAACTTCGGCACCAGTCGTGTTCTTCCATGATGCTTTGTATATTCCAAAAGAGTTCTTCATCAGGTTCAGGGTATGTATCTGTTGTATCTTTGGGTTGGATCATTTTACAAGAAAAGATGGTTTTATTGGGTTTTTTGAGGTGGCAATGGTCGAAGCTTATGCAAACGGTTTTGTCATTTCTTTTGGTAAAAGTTGGTTCAGCAGATTGTAGGGATTCTTCTGGTTCTCTTAACTTCTCATAATTTGCGATCCAGGAATCAGGAAGAATTTTGACAAGTTAATCTCTTGAAATTTGTCTGGGTATTTGGGTGCACATGGTGTTTCCTGTGGTAGCATCAATATTTAGGAGTAAAGCTTTTTCTCCTCCGGGAAGGCAAAGATCCATGGCATGATTTTGGACTCGCCATGCCATTTGGTGATGAAGAGTGGCTTGGATGGAATCTTTGGCTTGAGGGGCTCCTTGGAGTTGGACTTGGATTTTTAGTGCTTCGGTTAAGTAGGGATCATAGAGGGACATGTTGAAGTTTGGAAAGATTGTTATGAAGACAGTCCCAGCATTCAGCGTAACTTTTGCAGTACCCAAATTTGCATATTGGTACTCCAAATATCTTGTATCTAGAAGAGAAAGTCGGGCTACTACAGGCTGACCTTTTCTTCCGTGATATGTTAAAGCGACTCGGATAGCACCAAAATGGATATGGGTAAACCCATGCTCTCTCCATTGCCTGGGAAAATCATCTGGGATTTGAAGAGTGATGAATTGTTCTTCTCGGGTAGCAAGGATAGGATGCTGGTCAAGTTTTGAGGCAGCAACATATTCCTTGACTCCTTTTGGTCTTTGTTGGACAAGGGAACGAATTTGTGTCCAAGGTGCAAATGATTTTTTGGCGAAGGCTAAATAAGGGTTTATGAGAGGTAATTCGATGGAAGACACTTTTTGTTCATCTGGTAGGATGTCTACTTCATAGAGATAGTCATATTTTTTGGACAGGGTTTTATACAGAGTAGGGGACATATTCATTTTTGCTAAGGGAGGCGAAGATGGAAATGACTCAGACATATTTGGTAAACTGTTTCTCCCTCCGAAAGGATGGGCTAGCTCAGATTAGATCTGCGAATCCGAAGTTGTATCGCCCATTTTTCTAACACTCCACCACAGACCCAATGGTAGCGTAGAAAAACTCCAAGTACCCTTCTATACTCTGCTGCAAAACCCAAATCCTCTGCCACATTACGAACCCAGAAGTGCGTAAGCACCACACCTTAAATCTCGAATCTACTAGAACCTTTATTAAGAGTCGCCCTCTCTAATCCAGACCCGATTGTATAATTAACCAACTATATCTCCATTAGCACACGAATATTCTAAAGAAGAAATCGGATGAATCCTTTCCCTTGTACATCATATCCATTGTAAGTATAAGATTTTGAGTCATTCCACAACCTTCTCATATCAATAAGGTTAAAAGAAGCACATATCCATCAAATCCCTTGCTCAAATTACCCCTGATGTTTTCTTTCCTTAGTCATACCTAATCCACCAACGTACGGATAACCAAAAACTACAAAGGCAGATAACCACGTGACCTAATCATAGAGGGTAGGCTCTATCACTTAGCTTTAAGCCACAATCACATAAATCCAGAACCAACAATGACTCCTCCTTCTTAGTTACCATGATCTCACATCGTTTCTCAGCCAAATATCTCACAAGATCTTGTTGCACTTATCATGACACACCGCAAATTACTAGTCCCAAACGCACGCTCAACTTCCTAAGAGTCGCAACATCTTCTTCATGCGATCCAAGTCCACATTGTAGTACATGCCTCCCACTGGATAGAAAGTAGAACACTTCATAGGAACTTCATCATAAATCTGCAACCGCTAACCTGCTCATAGGAGATAGCCCACCTGTTTAATTCCATATCGACATCTTCCAGCGACATTGTCCTGGTTATGGCCACCACAAAATCAGGCAATCCTCTTGAGCCCACACTCGCCCACTAGCTGTAAGAGTCTGTTTCCATTAACACCAACTGAAGATCTAACAATGCATTCCAAAACTCGAAATCCTGTTGCATCCCAAAACAGCAGTCTAGCTTTCACATCCCTTTATATTCCAAGAAAACTCTTCCCGTCACATTAAACTTCCTCACTACAGAAACCACTGCCCAAACAGAATACACGAACTTAGTCATTGCTCGTTGAGCTGCTAACAATTAAACCACCGTGAGACATAACCCTCTATGTCCTTTCTCATCCTTCCCTGCCAACAAAGCTGCTTTAAATCATGATCCATATGTGTAGCATCTGAACAAATAGATTACCATCAACACTAAGTCTCCTTAAGATCATCTTCCTCGAGCCATCGACACTAGAAACACTGATTCAACCCTAAAGTCGCAGTACACCATCATCTCAGATGACTGCTCCTTAGGTACCATTGCACAACAGAATGCCCCAAAGGCAGACAAATGAGGACCACCATACCGACGAGCCTTAATGCGTTCAAACCAGGAAGGCAACACCATAACACAAACAAGAATTCCATGATGTACTAAAGTATCCAATCTCGCTACTCCTTCAACCAAAGCCTGAACATCTATAGTCCAATTGCCTCTCTTCCATTGGAATTAAATGCCGAATCTCCCAATCATGGATCGAATGATCCTCCTTCTGAATCACTCACTGTCGCGACAAATAGGTATGCTCCCTACCATTTACACCAGCACTACACGGCAACAACGCATGATCATCACAATACATTGTGCATAGCCTCGAAATCATAGGCAACACTAATGCTAGGCCGAAATGATGGAACACCCTCCACAAGGCAACGATAATTGTCCGCCCACATACGTAGGGAAAAATGTCCTGCACCATATCTTTAGCATCTTCACAACTCATTGATGCCCAATTGATAGCAGGCGCGCAACATCGCATTCGAAGGAGTAAGAAGGAACCGAAGACATAAACTACAATGAAATCAAATCGCACGGCAAAGAATCAAGAAAGGGAAGTTCTCCAAACAGTACCATAGCCTCTCATAGATAAGTACAAATGTGTCCGTACCGATCCGCAAGACTCTACTAGACTTGCTCATGACTCGTGCGACCTAAGTGAACCTAGTACTCTGATACCAAGTTGTCACAACCCGTTTTCCGCATAGGTCGTGATGGCGCCCAACATCGCCACTAGGCAAGTCAACGGTAAATTATCAACATAATTATTCATTTTAAATTTTATTTTTTGAAAAATTGGGTTCTATTAAGCAAATGAAAATAAGCATAGGAAAACATGGTGATATAAAGCATTAACAAAAACATAAAAGGAAAATGTGACGATACAAGATAAATACCATACACATCTACTAGAAATTCCCAAATTCCGGTGTCACAAGTGCATGAGCATCTACTACGAAATACAATGCTAATACTACGTCTGTCTGGAATGTAAAATAGATAGGGTAACATAAATGAATATGATGGAGACTCCGTGTGCTGCGGATTGTAACATGCAACGCAACTCACTATAAAGTCCCCTCTACAGTTGTGCCCATGCGCTCAAATGACCATTAAAATATACCTGAACAATCAGTACAGAAGTGTAGCATGAGTAAGTAAATCAACGCGTAACCAGCAAGTATCCAGGCTAACCTCAAAGAAGAAATGACGAGGGGTCAACATCGACACTTACTAGTGGTCCAATAAATCTGTATAATAAATTATAAATTGACATGAAAAGCAATAGTAATAATAAGGTACGAAATTGTAATTAACGCAATCTTCCAACAAATAAGAAATATCATTTAAATGCCAAGTCTCAAATCAAAGGGGAAATCTCATGAGTATTTGGACTCCTAGCGATATTAGCACGAGTTATGCTGAGGTCATATGAACAAATCCATGCATGCATCTCATATTGCTATTACATAGCACTACCGAGGCGTTCGGCCCGATTCACATGAAGAAAGGAAACTTATGGAATTACGGGTCACGTATTTGCAACACAAGGACAGGGACACCAAGTAAGCATGATATTTACCGGCAATTAATTTTCCCGACAAACAACTCAAGGTATTAAGGTTCGATATAACATAATCTCTATCAAATTTCAATTATATGTTTAAGGTAACTAAACTAACAAGTTGAATTCAAATAATACAACTATTGCTTGGTAAAATCCTAATTCTACCAGGACATAAACATGATTCTAGCTTCGTACGGACTCTCGTCATCTCGTGCGCACGTAGCTCCCACAAAAAGTAGCACATAAAAAATATATCACCTATTGGGTAGTTTCCCCCTCACAAAGTTAGACAAAAGACTTACCTCGCTCTAACATCCGATAAGTGGCTTCAACGCCTCTCTAACATTTCAAACCTATGCCAAACGATTCAAAACTAATCAAACAACATGCAAACAATTCAAAATACACTCAAAGACTCATAATTTAACAATTCCCAACTCCACTCGAAAAGTCAACAAAGTAAACACCCGGGCCCACGTGCCCAAATTTTGAATAATTCTCAAAGATAAATACTACCCATAACAACACGAACTCAAATATATAATTTATTCCTAATTTTATGTCCAATTTCATGGTCAAAATCCAAGATTACCATTTCTAGGTTTTTCTTCAATAATCCCGCAATTTTCACAAATTTTCACGTTTAAATCCATATATAAACATGTATTTAACTTAAAACGGGTAGGAATCACTTACCTCATGATAGATGATGAAAATGGCACTCCAAAATCGCCCCAAGGTCGGTCCAATGAGAAAAATGAGATGAAATAAACCAAAAAACCGATTTTTAAGAAGTGTTCTGCCCAGCGACCCTTCTTCGCGATTGGGGAAAACTCCTCGCAATCAGGAAGACCAACTTGACTTGCCTAGGAAATCACATTATGTGAAGTGAGGGCACTCTCATGATCGTGAAGTTCAGCCTGCCCAACCCTTTGCGAATGTGAGCCTAGCTTAGCGAACGCAAAGCTCAAATACTTTAGCCTCGGAAATTCCATTATGCGATCCCGACCAAGCCATGTGATCCTGATGAACAACCATCCAGAACCAGGCTAGCCCATCTAACTAAGCGCGTTTTCGACCATCACCTCGCGAACGCGAAGCACAACATGATCAAGCTCCGCAAACGCGACACCCTCTTCACGACCGCGAAACCAGCACACCAAACGCACTAGAAACCAGCAGCTGCAAAAAATAGAGAAATAATCTGAACCATCCCGGAACACACCCGAGGGCCTAGAACCCCATCCAATGGTACCAACAAGTCCTAGTACCTTATCCAAAATTATCCAATAGGTCAAAATGCCACGAATAACATCAACACCATGAATTGGAAGCCAAAATCCCTCTCTTAACATTCAAACTTCACCGAACGCGTCCGAATAAACTTAAAAATTCCGGAATGATTCCCAATTTTACGTACAAATCTTAAATCACAATACAAACCTATTTCAAGGCTCTAAATCCCAAACGAACATCAATAACACCAAATTCTAATTTAATTCAAATTTAGGAAATTCTAAAACCTTCAAAATTCTAGCTTTCTACAATAAGCGCACAAACATTCTCGGTCCACCTGAAACTCAATCCGAACACACTCCAAGTACAAAATCATCATACGAACCTATTGAATCTTAAAATCTTGATTTCGAGGTCGGTTACTCAATATTCAATCCTTGGTCAACTCTTTCAACTTAAAGCTTCTGAATTGAGAATTATTCTTCCAAATCAACTCCGAACTTCTCGAAAATTAAAACCAACCACGCGTGCAAGTCATAATACATAAAGTGAAGCTGCTCAAGGCCTCCAACCACTGAACAACCTGCTAGAGCTCAAAACGACTGGTCAGGTCGGTACATCATGTTGCTTTGAAATCTGCTAAAATCCAAACACATTGTAAATTGTTAGTGATAACAAGATAAAATATTTCATTATTGAAAAAGATGAGTTTGGGAATTAATTAGTGGTCAAACATTAATAGGCCTAGAGTGAGTAATATTTTAACTTGATTTTACCTATGGGCCTTGGTTTGCCTACTTCACTAGTGAAAAAAATCAAAATATCAAAAATATCAAATAATTATGTTACTCATTCATGTCACAAGATAACAAACAACGATGAATAGAGTTAAAATAAAGGAAAGAGAGGCTGGATTCTTGGTGTTGGGCTAGCAGATAATCAAGTCGAGCAAGGTTCACATAAGCAGCATACTCAACAGGCAGGAAAAAGAATGCGGGCCAAGTCCGGAACTTGGGCTTGAGTTCCAAAGAAACTCAGCAGACCCAAATCATACATGCACAAAAGAACAAAGGATATAATTAGTTAAAATCAATAAGAGATAAAATTATATGAGGCAACAATAATGGGGGGTGAGGGATTCAGTGAAACTAATTTTACTTGTACTAATCCGATGAGGATTAATAAGAGTTAATGACCAAAGGCGTAGAATGAGACCTTATTCAAGGATAGAGTTAATGACCCCGAATAGTGCTTGTGTCAGGGAGGGGTACCTTAGCCACAATCCAGTTTCACACCTAAATACCCTTAACCATCTGCTCCTACTCTTCCTTGAAGGTTTAGACACAAGTTTCAACTTAGCAATTTCAGCAATTGTCAGAAATATTCACAAGGTTCATGATAAGCTTCTCAAAAGCTCAGATATAGAGAAGTCCAATACACCGGTACAAACAACTATTGAATATATTGCATTATCATTAAAATACCAAGACATTACTGATAAGTGGGGATTTTGACTACTTATTAGCGCCTTTTAGCTTTCTTTTTAGTCCAAAAGCATTTCATTCTGTTCCCGAAAACTGATGAAAAGTGCTTAATTGCAGGAAGATTGGAAGATGAAATCCCGAGATGAAATCCAACTCAAGAAGGAGAAATCTAAACTCAAGGACAAAAAAGGCACAAAAGCTCAGAAATGCGGACCGCAGAATATCATTTGCAGCCGCAGGATATGAAGGAAAACCCATCAGAGACAGGTGCAAATTGCAGTCCGTACAAGAATTGTGCGGCCACAGAAGCTTGGGCAGAGCAAAGTTCAGAGAATCTGCAATTCAAGTCCAGCAAAAGTGCGGACCGCAAAATTATTGTGCGGCCACAGAAGAAGAGCTGTGTGGCGGCACATGTAAAAGTGTGGACCGCAGAAGAGCAAGGTGCGGCAGCACATGTAAAAGTGCGGACCGCAAAAAGGGTACAGTGTGGCTGCAGTTCAGAATTATGCGGTCGCAAACTTCTAATCCTGTCAAGCTGAAGAAAAGTGCGGACTGCACATGGAATTGTGTGGCCGCAGAACCTCCTAAAGGGTATTTTTGTCCGAAATTTCCAACCCTGTATAAATAGATAAGTTTCACATTTTTAGGTCAACTTTTGATATCAGCAGCTACAGTAGTCGTTTCTCTTTACTTCTTTTAGTAGTTTTTCATATTTTGAGCAATTTTAACATAGATTTTATCATTTCAATCTTGCAATATGAGTTTAATTATCATTTCTTCTTCTTTTTCTTCAATTTCAAGCATGAGTAGCTACACTTTCACTAGGGTTGTGACCCAACCCTAGTGTGTAAACTTAATGGGTGTTTGATTTATTGTTTATTTGTGGTTGGGTGTTTATATTTAGCCTTGTTCTTACTTTTATTTGATGAATTAATGGTTGCAAACATTAGTTCATGCCAATTTGACTTAGTCTCTACTTGAGTAAGAGAGACTTAATCTAGGTAAACTTGGCTGGCAAGAAATTGGGTCAATCGAGAGATTGATAAACCCAATTAAAGGGTTGAACCTACCGATAGTAAAACCCGACTTGAGCTTTTTATCAACCATTTTGTTCAACACCCATTTGGACTTGAGAAAGCCGAATTGGGCAAAATCACTCTCTAACCAAGAGGTATTGAGTGGGTAACCGAGTCTTGATAGCTATAATACACCCTGACCAATAAAACAAGCTTTAAAGTTTACAACCCGTTAGGAAAACACCTAAGGTCATACCCCTAGGCCTTTTATAACATTTGAAAAACAACAAAAACAATCTTTTAGTCTTATTTCTTATATTGCAAACATAGTTTAAACTAGACTTTAAAACAACTCAATTTTGTGGATGTGCAAATTTAGATATACAAACTCACATACTACAATATATACTACTAACTCTCACTCTTATAGCTCCCTGCGAAATTTGACCCCGACTCTTGTTGGGTGTTGTTATTGCATCGACCGCTTTCATAAACTCGAGTAGAGGAGTGAAAGTGGATGACATCAATTTTTGGCGCCATTGCCGTGGAGCTAAAACCAGTGTTAGCTATATACTAGGTGTATTTTGGGGAATATCTTCTTTTCCTTCCTTGTTACTAACGTGTAGAGTTATTGTAGGTGCAATCATGGCAAACAATGAGCTCGAAAACACAGCTTTGGGGGATGTGGACGTTGAGGATGATCAAATGGATGAGGTCCCCCTTGAAACTCAAGCCAATAGACGAGGCCGAGTGCCTCAAGACAATGTGCTCGCTCCACCACCACCTCCACCACGAGCGGCTCCACACCAAGTGTTGCCGAATGAAGAGTATGCAAGTGCTATGGTCCCTCCCCGTATTAGGGCGGGAAACATCCAAATAACCAACTGATGCTCACTTTATTCGAGCAACGAGGGTTCTTCACCGATACACCAGGTCAAAATGCATATAAACACTTGAAAGGGTTTGTTGATACGTGTTGGGGGAGAAAACAAACAAATGACTCTGAGGATGCTTTGAGGCTAACGCTTTTTCCCTTTTCTCTACGGGGAAAAGCTTTAGATTGGTTGGAACATTTTCCAAACCATTCCATTCATACTTGGGATGAACTAGCGGAGAAATTTATTTCTGTGTACTTCTCTCCCGGGCACATGGCTATTCTTCAGGGTGAAATTCTAGCATTCAAGCAAGAGCCCAATGAACCACTACACGAGATATGGGATAGGTATGGTGAAAGAGTTGCCCAACAACGACATGACGGAGAACATGATTTAACAAACTTTCTATCGGGGGATCAATACCACCAACTTGTGTGTTGCGAATCAACTTGCCGGTGGGAACTTTATGACTACACCTTATGCAGAGGCATGTGATATTTTGGATGCGATGGTGGATACTTCATTGGCGTGACAATCTAGAGCCAATGTTCCACAAGGTGACCCTAAAGTGATTCTTCTTCATAAAGAGTTACATTACCATGGACAAGCCATAGTTGAGTTGACGACCACCATGAACCAATTGGCAAAGGCTCAACTTTAACAAGTGCAAAACCCGAGGCAAGTCAATGCTATGGAGGGAGTCAATATAATGGCGAACAAGCAAAAAACAAGAAGTACACATGTGCAACAAAGAGTGGATAATTTTGTGCAAGATGATAGTGGATTTGATCAAGGTAATTCTTACAATGACCTAGAAGAAGAGGTTCAATATGTGAACAATTTCCAAGGGTAAAGAAAAAACTTCCAAGGCCCTAGTCAACAATAATGGAGACCTTCAAACAATCAAGGCAATTGGAATTCTCAAAATCAAAGTAATTGGAATGGTGGAAACAATCAAGGCAATTGGAATAATAACAAATCAAGGCAATTGGAGAGAAAGCAATAATCAAGGGAATTGGCATAACAATTATAATAAAGGCAAACGGGGAGGCAACAACCAAGGTGGGTGGAACAACAATCAAGAAATTCGGGGGTCGAGTTTTCAAAGGACCCTATGTTTCAACAACCGAGCAACCCACCCCTTTATCCTTCCCATGCTCGTAGTTCGTCCAACAATGAAATGGGCCATATCGAGAACATGTTCAAACGAATGATGGACAACAATGCCGATTGTGATGACCAACTTGCTTCATAAAACACATCGATCCGCAATCTAGAGGTGCAAATGGGTCAAATCTCTAAAACGTTAAATTCTCATCCTAAGGGGGCACTACCAAGTGACACGGTGGTGAACCCAAAGGGTGGAAATAATACGGGGCATGCCATAGCCGTTACCACAATAAGTGAAAGAGGTGGGAATGCACCCACCTCAAGTCAAAGGCAACTTTTTGGATGATGAGCAAGTGGTAGAAGAAGAGGAGATCCCAAATAATGTAGTGCAAGCTAATGATAGAGTGCGGATTAATGTTGATGACACGGTGTAAAACACTCAAGAGGAAGTGAACCCGTCTAAGGATCATGCTATTGACATACCAGAACAGGTAGTGCAAAAGGCTAAGGCACCATTGCCTAAGCCACCTCCTCTATATCCTCAAAGGCTTGCCAGGAAAAATGGCAAGAAACCAATTCAAAAGGTTCATTTACATGATGAAGAGTCTCTCGATAAATGTTCCATTAGTTAAAGCCTTGATGCAAAAGCCCGGTTATGAAAAGCTTATGAAGGATTTGGTGACAAAGAAGCGGTCGATGAATTTTGAAACTATCTAAGTCACTCACCAAGTGAGTGCAATTGTGCTTCGATGACTCCTAAGTTTGAAGATTCTGGTGCTTTCATAATTCCTTGCACCATTGGAGATGCCGTGTTTGCCAAAGCTCTTTGTGATCTTGGGGCAAGTATCAATTTGATGCCTTATTTGGTTTTCAAGACTTGGTAATTGGGCAACCAAGACCCACATCTCTGAGATTACAAATGGCCGATTGTACAATGAAGAGCCGTTTGGAGTGATTGAAGATGTATTGGTTCGTGTTGATAAATTTATTCTCCCGACGGATTTTGTTATTCTTGATTGTGAAGTGGACTATGAGGTGATTAGTCTTAGAAGACCTTTCCTTACTACGGTGAAGGCTCTTGTTGATGTGGAAGCCAAAGAACTCACTTTCTGGGTGGGTGATGAAAAGGGGGTGTTCCACATGTGCAAATCTATGCGACAATCAAATAGCAATGAGGTGTGTTCTTTCATGGACTTGGCGACCGATGTCATTATTGATGATACAAGTACCACAATTAATGTGGGTGATATATTGGAGGCCGTCTTGCTCAACTTTGATGATGATGAGATGGATGGCTTTAATGCGTGAATTTTTTGCAAGGAATGGGGTCGCACAACTATGCACCCCGAAAACTTTCATTGGATCTTGAAAATAGGAAAACTCCTCCTACAAAGCCTTCAATTGAAGTGCCTCCTACCTTGGAGTTGAAGCCATTGCCTCCACATTTAGATATGATTTTCTTGGCCCTTGTTCTACTTTAACGGTTATTCTTTCCTCTTGTTTAACTAACGTGCAGGTTGACTCTATATTGGCGGTGCTCCACAAGATGAAGAAAGCTATTGGGTGGACTTTGACAAATATTTTGGGGATAAACCCCGGATTTTGCATGCACAAGATTAACTTGCAGGAAGATGCCAAACCATCCATTGAACATCAAAGGAGACTCAACGAAACCATGCAAGATGTGATAAAAAAAGGAGATCATCAAATGGTTAGATGCCGGGGTTGTTTACCCCATTTCTGAAAGTTCGTGGACTTCTCCGGTGCAATGTGTCCCAAAGAAGGGGGGCATAACAGTGGTCACCAATGACAAGAACGAGTTGATTCCCACAAGAATGGTGACCAGGTGCACAGTGTGTATGGACTATCGCAAACTAAACAAAGTCATGAGGAAAGACCATTTTCCACTCCCCTTCCTTGACGAAATGCTTGATAGGTTGGTCGTCGTGCTTTCTAGATGTATATTCGGGCTACAACCAAATCCTTATTGCCCCGGAAGATCAAGAGAAAACAGCTTTCACATGTCCCTATGGCACTTTCACTATCAAGAGATTCCATTTGGCTTATGCAATGCACCAGAGACTTTTCAAAGGTTTATGATGGCAATCTTTTCGGATATGGTAGAAGACTACCTTGAAGTCTTCAAGGATGACTTCTCGGTAGTGGGGAATTTCATTGATGATTGTTTAGCAAATTTGGATAGAGTATTGGCAAGGTGTGAAGAAAAGAACTTAGTGTTGAATTGGGAGAAATGCTATATCATGGTCGAGGAAGGCATTGTCCTTGACCACAAGATTTCAAAGAATGGCAAAGATAGAGGTGATTTCTAAACTTCCACCTCCAACTTCAGTGAAAGGCATGCGAAGTTTCTTGGGTCACGCGGGATACCCCAAAGGCGCTTCATAAAGGGTGTTTCTAAAGTGGTGAACTCATTAACTACGGCCTTAGTAACTTTGGTTTCCAGTTCCGAGAGGCGGAGAACAGTTTAGTCTCGTTCCACCAAAAGCTTATTCTATTCAGAAGTAGGTTCTTCCTTTTCACGAATCAACCTTTGAAGGCCCTCAGAAGAAAGAATGTTGGCCTACAAAAAAAGAAGAAGTAAAAATTAGAATACATTCATACAAAAATAAAAGAAGTAATGAAGGAAAAAAAGAACGTATTGCTGTGGCGTTATGTATGGCATTGTTCAACAAGCACTCTCCCGAGCATGCCTGAACCTTTTCCAGTCTTTTTCTGAAGCCAAAGGCTTCAGATAATTAGCAAGCTCCACCGGCCGGGATAGCAAGTTGTATCTGGTAGACATCGAAAGAGTAACATTCCTCCTCCTTTGTGGATCTTCAGAAGGGGCAGCATAATTTTGCTCCAAAATCCCATGAACTGTGGAAGAGGAACACCTTCTTCATGGTCAGATGCGGCCGATGGAGGTGATATAGCGTCTGTTGGTGGAATAGTGGATGAAGATGGAAGTGATGTAGTGTTGGTGAAGGTGGAGATAAAGATGATAGAGTTGAAGAGTGAGAAGCAGCTACATCAAATGCGGTGCTGGCTATTGGATGCTCGCCAACCAAAAACGGCAAGGACCCGGTACTCAGCCCTGCAGTATCGGTTACAGCAATTGGGGCCCGAAAGTGAGAGTTTGCATTTTCTACCAGCTCATATTCTCCCCAAAGTGCCGAGACATCGTCTTTAGTTGATGTAACTATCTCAACAAGTCGAGCATCCTGTTGAGATGATAAGAATTGACGCCTTCTATGTAGAGAAGCTCCCTAGCTTCTTCATCGTCATCAATCATCACAGTATCTATGACTGGCCTGGAAGGAGGACCAGTCGTCATCGCCACTGGAGATGACTCGGGGGCATCAGTCTTTGCCCTCTTATTCTTCTCCCCAGCCGCGGAGGAACGTCTTCTCTTTGGCTGCATATCCTCCGGCTGGGGACTCCGTAAAGAAGTGTTTGCGCCCGAAACAAGCTTGGAGATACCTGTTTGAGTAAGTGCTTCCTGAAGCAACCTCGCTGTATCAGCATAATCAGCCAAAACGTCCTGCTCGGAGACAGCAATAGAGCTCGCAGGTTGACCTAATTTCATGAACAAGTTAGAAGGGTTCAACCAAGTTCTCCATATACAAAAAAAATAGAAGTATGGTAATCTAGAATTACCATAATATTTGGCCTTCTATCCGTATTTAAGGGCTAGTTCTTTCCACAAACGAGTTTCGGGCGTCGTGACATCCAAGATCTTCTGAACCCACAGGTCCAAACCTTCCACTACCGATGGGATACATCGAGTTGCTGAAACATGTGAAGGGTGAAGAGTTGATACAGCCATAAAAGAATATCTAGTAAAAAGAAATAATAAACAAAGAGCTTACGAATACGGTTCCAAGCGATCGGAAAGGATGAAGCTGTTGTCGGAATGATGTCATTGGTAGCGATGCAACGAACCGTTCCATCCACCCACGGTCGTTGTAATCATCCATGCTAGACAGCAAAGCATGGTGGCCGCGTTTGCAGAGGTTTATCATTCTCCCGCAGAAGATTTTGGGAGAATAGAGATTTATCATATGAGCTAAGATTAGCTCCTCTTCAGTTTCCTGGCACAAGCGTTGAAGACAAGCGACCGTCCTCCACACTGAAGGACTTATCTGTGCCAAACACACTTGGTAGCGGAGACAAACTCCGCAATCACGGAATCAAGCTCTCCACTCAAAGAAATGCACCCAAAGTAAAGGGATACATGTAAAAGTATGTAAAACCTTCCTTGGGAAGGGTCACTCGCTCCGATAGATCAGGAGCAGTGGTATCCAATTCATGGCAGCGGCAGTCTTCCTTCACAGCAAGAATACTGGAAGGGCGGATGGAAGAAGAATACCTACTAACAGCCCATGTACGAGTGTTAACAGTAGGGAATTTCTCTTCAAGGTCCTTTTTGGTATTGAGTTTTTTTGGGATGATGGAATCCACCGTTCGAGGAGCAAATTCCTCGGCTTTGTTCTTGTTCTTTGAAGAACCAGCATGCTTGTAGGAAGAGGCCATTAAGAAAGAAGAAGGAAAAGGTTTTTTATTTGAAGAGAATTAGAGAAAGGATGAAAAGCAAGGATACAAATCAGAAGCTCGAGAAATTATGAAAAACAAAGGAAAAGAATGTCGCGTATAAGTAAAATTTTGGCGGCTAAATTCGTGGCCACGATTACCTCGAAAATCGGCAAAAGCTGTGCTAAATCATGGGATGACACGTGTTTGGGGCATTAAATGCAGAGAGACGTGCATCTAATCAACTGTCAGGAACCTTCAAAGGGAGTTATAGTAATTCCTGCCAAAAAAGTATTTCTACCAACTTTCCGGTAACAAAAGTTATGTCACCAGAAAGAAGGGGGACCATCTGTATAGGGTGAAATATGATATGTGGGACCCAAGACGGGGATGGCCGAAGACCGAACACAATCATTTTGCTTGTCACCGGAAAGGATAACATTCATAAAGGTGTGTCTAATGCTCTGCGCCTGGTAGCATTTAATAGGGAATATTCTGCAGCATTAAGAACGACGGTCCGTTATAAAGAATTTGGCATTTATGTTTACCGTTACGTCTTCATCAATGACCCTCATAATTGACATTAAAGGAGGACACGATCCTAGGACCTCCTTCCCTAGACATAACTATGGGCCAAGGTGCAGCTCGTACAACAGCTAGAGCAGCACCTGCAGATCCACTAGTTGCTCCAGCTTAGAGGCCGGTTCCAGATGTGGTTGAGCCAGTGGTGCCAGCTCAGGTACCGGCCATGCCCATTATGATTCCAGGCCTTCAGGAGGCTCTGGCCCAAATATTGACTGATTGCACTAGCCTTGCTTAGGCGATTTCTGTTCAGAATGCGCCAGCCACTTCTTAGGCCGGGGGAGGTACTTAGACTCCCGCTGCCCATGCTCCAGAGTAGGTGGTGTAGGGACTTCAAACACCGGGGGTACTACCAGCCTAGCCGGTTGTAGTTGCTCAGGCTCAGGTGGGACCCCTTATGAGTGATGAGGAGCAGAAGAGGCTAGAGAGATTTGGGAGGCTCAAGCCTCCATCATTCAGTGAGGCTGAGTCAGAGGCTGCCCAGTACTTCTTGGATAGGTGCCAACGGATTCTTTGCACAGCGGGTATTCTGGAGACTCGTGGATTCTCCTTTACTACTTTTCAGCTATTATGGGCTGCCTTCAGCTGGCGGGAGGCCTATGAGAGGTGCAGGCCAGTCGGTGCTGCACCACTTTCATGGCATGAGTCCTCCGTTCTCTTTTTGGAGAAGTTTGTGCCACAGACCCGCAGGGAGGAGCTGTAGGCAGTTCGAGCAGCAATGTCAGGAGGGCATGTCTGTGGCCTAGTATGAGATTAGATTTTCAGAGTTGGCTCGTCACACAGTTTGGTTGGTTCCCACTGAGAGTGAGAGGATTAGGAGGTTCATTGATAGTCACTGTCACTTGCGTTTTGTTATGACTCGGGAGAGTGTATCGGGTGCTAGGTTCGACGAGGTGGTTGATATTGCTCGGCGGCTAGAGATTTTCCATAGTCAGGAACGTGAGGAGAGGGAGGCCAAGAAGCCTCGTGGTTCGGGTGGTTTTAGTGGTATTCCTTTTGGGCGCAATCCTACCACAGCAAAGGTCGTCCATATAGGCCCGCTAGATAGCTCGTCCATTTTATCCTGGTGCATCAGCTAGCCATGGATCATATGGTGCTCGACCGGGTCAGTCATCTCTTAGTGCACTCCCAGCTCAGAGTTCATCTCGTGCACCTTCAGTTCAGGGTTCATCTGCGCTAGTTCTTTTGGCAGTTATTCCGGTTCTCGGGGTCCACCTCAGCACTTGCCTCCATTTTTCGATAGGGGTTTTTTTGAGTGTGGAGAGTTGGGTCATGTGAATAAGTATTGTCCCCGCCTTCCGGGAGGTCCAGTTTAGTAAGAGGAGTTAGGACACGACTTCAACACCAGTTACTTCACTGCCCGCCCAACCAGCTAGGGGTGGGGCTCAAGCAGCTAGGGGTCACCCTAGAGGGGGAGGCTGATTAAGTGGCGGTCAGGCTCGATTCTATGCTATTCCTACCAGACCAGATGCCATTGCTTCAGACACAGTGATCACAGGTATTGTCTCAATATGCCACAGAGATGCTTCTATATTATTTGACCCTAGTTCCATTTATTCGTATGTATCATCATATTTGCTCGTTATCTCGATATGTCGCATGAGTCCTTAGCTTCATCTGTTCATGTATCTAAGACAGTGGGCGATACTATTATTGTGGACCATGTATATCATTCATGTGTAGTGACTGTTGGGGGATTGGAGAGTAGAGTTGATCTTTTATTGCTAAGTATGGTCGAATTCGACGTGATTTTGGGTATGGATTGGTTGTCTCCATGTCATGCTATTCTGGATTGTCACGCTAAGAACGTGATGTTGGCGATGTCGGGGTTGCCAAGGATCGAGTGGAGAGGTTCTCTAGATTATGTTCCCAGGAGGGTGATTTCTTATTTAAGGGCCCAACGGATGGTTAGGAATTTGTGGCTGTCATATTTGGCCTTTGTGAGGGATGTTGGTACTAATACCCCTACTATTGATTCTGTTCTGGTGGTATGAGACTTTTCAGATGTGTTTCCTGCAAACCTGCCGGGCATGCCACCCGACATAGATATTGATTTTGGTATTGATTTGGTGCCGGGCACTCAGCCCATTTCTATTCCTCCGTATTGTATGGCACCAGCTGAGCTGAAGGAATTAAAAGAGAAGCTTTAGGAACTTCTTAATAAGGGGTTTATTAGGCCTAGTGTGTCGTCAAGGGTGCACCTATTTTGTTTGTGAAGAAGAAGGATGGTACTTTGCGGATGTGCATGTTGAACAAAGTTACAATCAAGAACAAATATCCTTTGCCACGTATTGATGATCTACTTGACCAGCTTCAGGGAGCGAGGGTATTCTCTAAGATCGATTTGAGGTCTGGGTATCTCCAGTTGAAAATTCGGGACTCGGATATTCTAAGACGGCATTCAGGACCCGTTATGGTCACTATGAGTTCCTTGTGATGTCTTTTTGGCTGACCAACGCCCCAGCAACATTCATGCATCTGATGAACAGTGTATTTCAGCCATATCTCAACTTGTTTGTCATACATTGATGATATCCTGGTGTACTCACGTAGCCAGGACGAGCATGCCCAATATTTGAGGATTGTATTACAACGATTGAGGGAGGAAAAGCTTTATGCCAAGTTCTCCAAGTGTGAGTTTTGGCTTAGTTCGGTGGCGTTCTTGGGGAACGTGGTGTCCAGTGAGGGGATTAAGGTGGATCTAAAGAAGATAGAGGCAGTTCAAAGTTAGCCTAGACTGTCGTCAACTACTGAGATTTGGAGCTTTCTCAGCTTGGCCGGTTATTATTGTCGCTTCGTGGAGGGTTTCTGGTTTATTGCAGCGCCTTTGACCAAATTGAACCAGAAGGGTGCTCCGTTCAAGTGGTCGGATTTGTGTGAGGAGAGCTTTCAGAAGCTCAAGACTGCCTTGACTACATCTCCAGTTCTAGTATTACCTTCAGCATCAAGCTCTTAATATAGTGTATTGTCATGCTTCTTGGATTGGTATCGGGTGGTCTTGATGTAGGAGGGTAGAGTGATTGCTTATGCTCCGCGCTAGTTGAAGCCCCATGAGAAGAGCTACCCGGTTCATGATTTGGAGTTGGCAGTTATTGTTCATGCATTGAAGATTTGGAGGCATTATCTCTATGGTATGTCTTGTGAGGTATTTACGGACCATCAGATTTTTCAGCACTTGTTCAACAAAAGAATCTAAATTTGAGGCAGTAGAGATGGTTGGAGCTGCTAATAGACTATGATATTACCATTATGTATCATCCCGGGAAGGCCAATGTGGTAGCCAATGCCTTGAGTAGAAAGGCGGTGAGTATGGGTAGCCTTGCATCTATTCCTGTTGGTGAGAGAGCGGTTGTAGTTGATATTCAGTCCTTGGCCAACTAGTTCATGAGGTTAGATGTTTCAGAGCCCAGCCGAGTTCTAGCTTGTGTGTTTCTCGATTTTTCTTATATGATCGCATTAGAGAACACTAGTATGATTCTCATTTGCTTGTCCCTAAGGACACGGTTCAGCATGACGGTGCTAAGGAGGTTACTATTGGGGATGATGGGGTGTTGAGGATGCAGGGTCGGATTTGTGTGCCTAATGTAGATGGGCTACGTGAGTTGATCCTTGAGGAGGCCCAGAGTTCGCGGTATTCCATCTATCTGGGTACCGCGAAGATGTACCAGAACTTGAGGAAGCATTATTGGTTGAGGAGGATGAAGAATGATATAGTGGGGTTTGTAGCTCGGTGCCTAAATTGTCAGCAAGTGAAGTATGAGCATCAGAGACCGTGCAGATTGCTTCAGAGGCTTGAGATTCCGAAGTGGAAATGGGAGCGTATCACTATGGATTTTGTAGTTGGGCTCCCACGGACTTCGAGGAAGTTTGATGCTATTTGGGTGATTGTGGATTGACTGATCAAGTCCGTGCATTTCATTCCAGTTGGGACTACTTATTCTTTGCAGCGATTGGCTGAGATCTACATCCGCGAGAATGTTCGCCTTCACGGTGTGCCGGTGTCCATCGTTTCAGATCAGGGCATGCAGTTTACATCGCAGTTTTGGAGAGCAGTGCAGCGAGAGTTGGGCACCTAGGTTGAGTTGAATACAGAATTCCACCCTCATATAGACGGACAGTCCGAGCGCACTATTCAGATATTGGAGGATATGCTACGCGCTTGTGTCATAGATTTTGGGGATACTTGGGATCAGTTTCTACCGCTCACAGAGTTATCCTACAACAACAACTACCAATTGAGCATTTAGATGGCTCCGTATGAGGTTTTGTATGGGAGACGGTGCCAGCCTTCGATGCGATGGTTTGATCCAGGAGAGGCTAGGCTTATGGGTACTGACTTAGTTCAGGATGCTTTGGACAAGGTTAAGTTGATTTAGGATTGGCTTCGCACGGCGCAGTCTAGACAGAAGAGTTATGCCCATATGAAGGTTCATGATATTGCTTACATGGTGGGGGACAAGGTACTACTCAAGGTTTCACCCATGAGGGGTGTTATGAGGTTTGGGAAGAAGGGCAAGTTGAGCCCTCGGTATATTGGGCCGTTTGAGGTGTATAAGAGGATTGGAGAGGTGGCTTACAAGCTTGCCTTGTCGCCTAGTCTGTCAAGTGTTCATCTGGTATTTCATGTTTCTATGCTCCGGAAGTATGTCGGCGATCCATCTCATGTTTTGGATTTCAGCACGGTTCAGTTGGATGGTGATTAGACTTATGATGTGGAGTCGGTGGCCATTTTGGATCGACAGGTTCGAAATTTGAGGTCAAAAGACATAGCTTCAGTGAAGGTGTAGTGGAGAAGTCAGCCACTTGAGGAGGCTACTTGGGAGACTGAGCAGGATATGCGCAGCAAATATCCACGCCTATTTGAGACTCCAAGTATGTTTCTAGACTCGTTCGAAGATGAACATTTGTTTAAGAGGGGGAGGATGTAACGACCGGGCCGTTCGTTTTGAGTGTCGTAACCCCGTTCCCCCCAATTTACTGCTCCTTTTATGCTTAATTGTCATTATGTGGCTTGCCGGTGGTAGTTGGTCGGCTCCAAGGATGTTTCGAAATGAGTTGAGACACTTAGTCTCAGGTTGGAAGCTTAAGTTGAAAAGGTTGACTGGATGTTGACTTATGTGTAAATGGCTCCGGAATGGAGTTTGGTGGTTCCAATAACTCCAGTGGGCGATTTCAAGCTTAGGAGTGTATCCGGATAGTAATTTGGAGGTCCGTAGTTGATTTATGCTTGAAATGACGGAAGTTGGAAAATCAGAAGTTTTGGAAACTGAAAAGTTTGACCAAAAGTTGACTTTGTGGTTACCGGGCTCAGATTTTGGTTCCGGGAGTTGGAGTAGGTCCGATGTGTCATTTATGACTTATGTGCAAAATTTGACGTCAATCAGACTTGATGTGATAGGTTTCGGCATCAATTGTGGAAGTTAGAAGTTCAAAAGTTCAATAGGCTTAAATTAGGGTGCTATTCGTGTTTTTGATGTTGTTTGATGTGATTTTGAGGCTTCGACTAAGTTCGTATCATGTTTTGGTACTTGTTGGTATGTTTGGTTGAGGTCCCGGACGCCTCGGATGAATTTCGGATGGTTAACGGAGTGAAAATGACACTTGGGAGACTGCTGAAGTTTGTTGGTGTTCAGGTCTGGTTTCCTTCTATGTGATTGCGTGGATAGGTCTGTGATCGCGTGGGTAAGTGAAGCTGTGAAGCATGAATGCGTGGGCTAGGCCACGTCCTCGAAGAGGAAGAGAAAGCTTGGGGATTCACACATGATTGTTTATTGCGATCGCGTGATGCTGTTCGCGATCGCGTAGGTATGAGGGATCAGCGCATCGCGTTCGCATGGGTCATTAGGCGATCGCGTAGTATTAATTCTTGGACAACTAAATTTGTGCTTCACGATTGATTTTCCGCGATCGCGATTAAGGGATATCTGGGCAAAATATTAAATCTAAAAAATGAGGGTTTGAGTTTATTTCACAATTTGATTTGGGAGCTTGGCTTGAGGATATTCTTGGAGAAAGTTTCAAGAGAGTGATTGGGGTATGTGATTCTTACTTAGTTTTGGTTAAATTGCATGATTATATCTTTGATTTCATTATTTAATTAGTGATTTGGGTTGAAAAATTGGGGAAAAATGGAGAAACCGTCTTAGGCCGAATTTTGGGGATCTGAGCGAGATTCTGGTATCGGATTTGAATAATTTTGGTATGGTTGAATTCGTGGTTGAATGAGTGTCTGGATTTTATAACTTTTATCGCATTCCGAGATGTGGGCCGAGGGGTTCACTTTTGAGTTGACTTTTTGACTTTTGATTAAGAACTTAGCATTTTCATATGTAATTGATTACTATAGCTTGAGTTGATCGTATCAAATTGTTTGTGGCTAGATTCGAGGCTTTTGAAGGCCGTTTCGTGAGGCAAGGGCTTGTTGGATTAGACATTTGCATGATTTGAGGTAAGTAACACTTCTAAACTTGGTTATGAGAGTATGAAACCCCGAATTACGTGTTATGTGATTGGTGTTGAGGTGACGTGCGCGCTAGGTGACGGGCATGTGGGCGTGCACTGCAGTAATTTTGATTTAGTCGATTCCATGGAACTATGTAGCCATCTTATGTAGACATTATTACTGTACTCTATGTGTTAGAGCACTTGAGCTGTGATTTATGCTAGAAAACATGTTTAGGCTATATGCTGGTACTATGGACCCACAATGGTCGGTCTTTGCTGTTGAGTTATTTGCTTAGTTGCAGTTATGTACTCAGTCGCATTCATCATTGTATATCATATCTCATTCTCTGTTATCATACATTTTCACATCACATATCATTGACTTGGGTTGCTTAGCACGAGTGTTGTGAGCCCGAGAGACTAGAGAGATTGATGACTGAGTGAGACCGAGGGCCTGTTTGTGAGTGATATTTATGGGATCGGGCTGCACGCTACAACAAGCTTTATTGATTCATGCCAGGATTTGGCTTATTATAGCGCTTGGGCTGGATTTGCCCCTCCGGAGTCTGCACACCCATAGTGAGCGCAGTTGTTATTGATTTATTTGCATTGGGCTGGATCTGCCATGGATTTATTTGCATTGGGCTGGATCT